>JBAMHZ010000051.1:0-35289 GCA_037177395.1 Alpinia galanga | reverse complement strand
TGCTACTGCCAGTCATAGTAGCATTCCAGCGGCGCCTTCTTCGTTCACGTTCACGTTCACGTTCACGTCCACGTCCACATCCACGTCCCGTCGCGTCTGCTCCGCTTGCGACCGTCTTCTCTCTCCGCCTGATTACGAATTGAGACTTGAGACGTTATTTCCCCGTGATACATCGAAGACCTGAGCCGAGCTTTATCACGATCGGAGACCGTCACGGCGATTCGCTTCTTCGCCACTATTTCCAGCCCCATGTCTGGAGCAACCACCTAAGCCCACATGCAGCTCTCGCTTCCCCCATTCCATCACTCAATCAAGGCTTTGACACGATCTGGTCGGGACACCATCAGATGGATCTCCAGAATGCTCTCAGAAACTACGTGAAAGCTGCTCGTAACTAATTTTCCGATTGGACCAGGCAGCAGATTCATTTGAATTGGGGGCCAACCACAACAGCAATTTCAGCCTATTCTTATTGTAGTTATATATATCATTGGGAGAACCTTCTACGTGCTTGAAATGTTGATGGTATCCCAATGAGGTCAACGTTGAGACTGAATGGGTTGGTGCATTACCTGGGTGTGTCAAAGCCCCTTTTGGTCATAGATTTTCTTATCACCCATGTTACATTTGTCTTTTATATATTATATCCCGTTTTAAATAAATTTATTGTCTTTTACGTATTAAACACAATCATTTAATTGTTTCTATCACATTCAATATCACTTTCATTTTTATTTAAGATAAAGTAATTGGCATCAAATATCAGTCTCATGAGTTGTATTAACTAAACGCGTCTTCAAATTTTGTCTTCCTCCATTAGATTCACAATCATCTTGGCCATTCTTCTTTCTAAAAATTTGAAGTAAATGATTTCTAATATTTTCAATTAAGCTTTAGAATTTGAATCATGTCAATTAAGTAAATATATTAGGAACTCAATTCTTTGCATCATTTACTGAATTTATTTTTTTTTTTTTGGGCCAAATATGCGATTGGTTAATCAAAGATTTAAAATGCGAACCTACCAGAAAAAGTAAATTTGTTTGCTCAAGTTTAATTTAGCATTTATTTATACGGAATTTAATAAAATATGCAAATTACGGATTCCATAGCTCGAAACACAAACCGTGAAACCGAACGCAATCACGCGCTCGCCGTCATGGAGGAATCCGACGGCGCCTTCCTCTCCTCCGCCGGCTCGAAGGCCCATCGCCAACAACGCTGTCGGCATTTCCGCTTCCTGTGCTGCCTTCTCGTCCTCATTTTCCTCGCGGTCGTGGCGCTGGTCCTCGCCCTCACCGTCTTCAAGATCCGCAACCCCTCGGCGGCCCTCGTCTCCGTCGACGTCGTCGGCGCCTCACCGAACTTCTCCTTCCTGCCCCCGCGCGTCGACATCAACCTCACCCTCGACCTGCTCGTGCGCCTCCACAACCCCAATTACGTCTCCTTCGCCCACGGCTCCGACGGCTTCATCCGCCTCCGCTACCGCGGTGGCCAGGTCGGGGAGGCCGCGGTGGCGCCTGGCAGGATCCCAGCGCGGGGTACGGAGATGATCCACCTCGCCGCAGCGGTGGAGGTCGACCGGATATTGACGCATCTAGGCTCGCTGCTCGGGGACATCTCGGCCGGCGAAGTGGGGATCGACGCCGAGGCGTGGCTGCCGGGTCAGGCCACCCTCCTAGGGTTCGTGAAGTTCCACGTAGTGGCGGCGATCAGCTGCCACGTGGTGTTCGGGGTGGAGGACCTTCGCGTCCGCGTGCAGGAGTGCACGCATAGCGCGAGTTTGTAGGTCCATCCAACGTCACCGCGAGGCATGTGTGGACCCGCGGGGTAACGGGCCCTGCGCAATTCTTCTTGTGAAAGGACTGTTCTTTCATATAACGAATTATTATTATAAAATTTAAAATTCTCAAGTATGTATATTTTATAAATCTATAAATTTCACGATAGTCATTATCTATCTCTGACGCAATAAGACAATGAACACTAACACTACAAACTCATGAAAATGAATGCAAGTAATACTGTGGTCGAATCAAAAGTCATATCGACAAAGTAAATTTATATTTATATATGCCATAAAAATGGATAATTGTTAGCATAAATGAGATTTAACAAAATGATAAAACACAGGACACGAAAGCAATGAGATTTGGTATAAATATTTATAAACGAAACTGTGAATAAATTATTGACTGATAAATTAACATGGATCTGTAAAAGAACAATAGAAATAAACATGGGACTGGGCTTCGACGATGATTCAGTTGTAGCCCATTTAAGGCACATGGCCCACGAAATCGAAGCGTTTGGATCTGCTGGTTAAACAAATGATAAAATACAATAAAATATCCATTGTCAGAAGTGGGATTTGAACCCACGCCCTCGTAAGAGGACCAGAACTTGAGTCTGGCGCCTTCGACCACTCGGCCATCCTGACTCATTAGTTACATCCTTTTTTTTAATTTTCATATAATAAGATAGATATACCCCATCTATATTCTTTAGTTGTTAAAAATGTACATAGAAAGTAAACTTGTGGAAATGGAAGTCATTGTTGCTTCAAGCGTATAATACTTGCCTTTTACTCATCAAAGGATTCCTGTTTCTTATTATATTCTCTTTGAGAGTCGGTCACTTTCATCATAGGTAGAGAAAAGTTTACGTGTAGACATTATAAACTACCTAAATATTTATTAAACAATGTTTCTACTACGGATTGTCGTGGCAATGATAGTGTGCTACTACAGATATTTGATACGAACAAAATAAGGCCGTTTCGACTATCATGTAACCAATGATGCGAGATTATTTATCTAAAACACAAAATTAAAAATGCACTTTTTTTTCTCCCTTGCATGCTAAAAAGAAAAGAAATAAAACCAGCACATCATTCTCCTTCCAGAAAAAATAAATAAATAAATAAAATAATTGATAAATTATCAGCCGGTAAAAAACCTTAACTATGTCTACCCAGAAACATACCTTAGCAGGCGAAGCACCGCAATCCGGGCGCCACTGCCGTAGCAACTTGTGCGACCGTTATAGCATGCGGTTAAAAATGGCCGTTCGATTTGGATTACTGACATGCCTGCTCACAGTGAGCTGGCCAGGCAGGCGATCTCGCGCCTCGCTTTTGCCCGCACGATCTCGATCGGACGGATTGAATAATTTACTAAACGCCGCCGGTTTTCTGGTCAAAGTGGCAGTTTTCGGTTACAACCCTAAAATCAGTGAAATCGCGAAACGGAAAAGGGGTCGGGAATCGAATAACCGAATCAGAACGTTGGCGAAGGCCGGAAAGGGTCCGAAAGAAAAAAAGGGAAAAAAATCAGAGGATGATTAAAAAAAAGGAGGGTGTCTTGGCAATTTTGAGAAATACCAGTGGGTTTTATTTGTGTCTCGCTCGTGCTTATTTATGTTATTTTTCTTCGCTTCTCTTGTCTCCTCTCTCCCGTCTCCTCCCCATCGTCGATCGTACTGCCAAAAGTAGAAATTTTCGGCAGGCATTTAGGATTGCGGGGAGCCCTAATATCCATCGAATTGGAACGCATTCTCCGTGGTATCTGTTGGCTGGCGGCGTGGGATTCGATCCGTAGCCGTTTCAGCTCATCAGTAGCTGTATCTTGCGGCTGGCATGCCTGTGTTGCCTTTCTTGGTGAAATTTCTCTGAAGGTTTAGCGTTATTTAGGGCCACATTGTGTTACATTCCTATTTGAGTTATCTTTTTTGGAATTTATCGTCGTTCTTGGCATCGAAAAGGTAGGATTTTCTGCTAGATATATTGCAGTTTTGCTGATCGCAAGTGTTCTTCCAAGAGGACTTTTTTTGCCATTATTTAACAACTAAGGTCTCAGAAGCACTCTCATTGTTGAAGTTTGATACAATCTCGGCTGTGCCATAATCTTCGGTATGCTTCAGGTATTCTAGCCGCTTTTAATCTCAGATTCTTTTGTTTACTCATCAGTTCATCTGAATGCGGTGATAAAACGATACTATTTTGTAAAAAGTTGGAAAGTTGGAGTCTTTCTTGAGGAGGAATCATATTCCTTTGTGGAGGGAAATTCGATCTTGCTCTTAACATGCTTTTGGTTCTTATCTCCTTTGTGCCTTAGTCCTAGATGACAGATGGGAAAGTAAGCTCTCCAAATACTGGCTTTGTTTAGATCCTTCCTCTAGTACAAGACGTCTTGATTTTGATATTGAATCTCTGTTTCTGATCGGCGATATTCTTACTGAAGAACCTTCAAGATCCATGGAGTTCATTCACCAATACATGATTCCCCTAGTGCTTCTCAGGATGTTATTCACAAGCCAGTATGAGGCCCGGTCAGCAGGTTCATCTACAGGTGAAGCGAGATCGTTAGATACTCTCCTTCAAGACTATGCTTACCGTGCACTTGTTCATCCCCACACTGGAACTGTATATGATGCTACTGTCCCTAGCAATCTCACTGGCATCAGGATTGCAGCGTTAAGGCTTAGAAGTGGGAGCTTGAGAAGGAGAGGATTTGATAGCTTCAAGGAATTTGACATCCCACCTAACATTGTTGTTCAGCCTTATGCAGAAAGGTTGGTTCTGGTTTACCAGAATCTTGGCAATTGGTCTTCTTTCTACTACCCTCTCCTCGGTTATACCTACTTGACTCCTGTGCTTGGTCTCCTTGCGTATGATGCCACAAATCTGTCCGCCACTAACTTGTCTGAATTAGATTTTGCAGCTACAAACTTACCTGTATCTATTAATTTCACTGACGTCTTTCCTGTGCCAAGCGGTGTAACTGCTAGATGTGTGTGGTTTGGTTTAAATGGCTCACCAGAATTCACAACTTTGGAGTCTGGTAGTATATGCACTGCATTCCACCAAGGTCACTTCTCCATTGTGGCTAACTCTAGTGAGATTTCTCTTCCTCCTGCACCAAGTGAAGGTCCAGGGTTGTCTGCAAATTCAGTCGAGACATGGAAGATAATTGTTGCTGTGGTCGGTGGAGTTATTGCTCTAATTCTCTTGGCTTTACTCATATTTCTAATGCTCAAGTATAACCGGAATAAAAAGGTAGCAAAGATGGAGCAGCATGCAGATGCAGGGATATCCTTACATACAGCAAGTGTTGGAAATACACAGGTTCATGTAGCTTCTGGCACCAGGACACAACCAGTCCTTGAGAACGAACTCGTTGCATAACTTCATGGAGAGGAAAATACTTGATGAGGACTGTCATTCAAGTATTTCATATGTACAGAATGAGCGAAAAACTATCATTGCCTTCCAGTCACGTTGAAATTAAATTTCCATGATACGGGTTAGGATCTGCAATCAGCACTTACAAAATAGACATTGTTTTTTTTCACATTTCTTTTTTTATGTTCAGATTTCCACTGTTCTCTAGTCATCACCTAACAAGACATTGCCTACTGTCATGTAAAGGGCTATAAGCACAACGAAGAATATGGCATTTCTTGTTAGCTGTAACTGTTTCAATTGTTTATTTGTTGGTTATGTCACGAGGGATACTTGCTAATAACACTAAGATTATTCATCCAGTCTTGTGCGTTCTGGTTTCACTTCCTGGTGCATTGTCTATGCTTGCTAAAAGTGTTTGGTTGTGTCCATAATGTCACGTTACTGCTTGAACACTTGGTTGGTTTCAGTACAGATTATTGACGTTCTAGTTTAAATGAAACTGTACAATTAACGAGAAGCTCCAGTTGGTGCCATTTCAGAACTTGGTCAGAACTCAATTGCACAATTTATTCTCGTTTCACCATTTAAAGTCGGCTCTGTCACCATTAAAACTCTTTTTTCTTGCAATAGTGTCAACTTTAAGGTCTAATTATTTGGATGAAAGCTCCGTATATAATTTTGTGAAACATTTTTTTTTATCTCTCAATCATATGATCCATCCAAGTAATTGGACCTTAAATTACGCTAATTGTTTCCCCTTGTGGCATGCACTTGGTATGCTGAAGACTGATACCATCAGATTTGAATTATTATTTTAATATACAGGATAACTGTCAGATACGGTCAACTCAGAATTTTAACTTAAATTTGTTCTGCAACAATATGAATATTGAGGTGTCACTTGTTGCTAGCAAGTAGATATCAAGTGTCAAGATCACAGAGCTGGTTTGAAATTCGCAAATACGACAGAATTATGAGAAGAAACAAAACATCACTTTGGCTGCTGAGAGGAAACAAATTAGAGAAGAGAATCCAAGATGTAGCTGAGTTGTTCACAGGTAAAATATTAATGATACGAAGTGCATGCCCAAGTCCAAAGGAGCAAACAACTCACTGTGGAACTTATTTTTCTGGGCACCTTGTCTTCTTCCTTTATAGGCCAAAGTTTGATTTCGGAGGATTCGATGTTGCAGGCACAAGGTTTGTGCATCACTTTGACATCATTAGCACTCAGAAACTCTTTTCAGAAAGAGCTAATTGACCCCACAAAAGAAGCCAATAAGAACACTCCTCGGCTTTAATGTCTGGCCAGATCTTCCTCAATTTTCCAATGGAAGATCGCTACTTGAGTCAGAAAACACCTCCAGAGTTTCATGAGCATGATCTTAGAATTTATAAATCCTACGTCTTTTAACCCCAAATAATAATGTTGTTTGACTTTGCTATTGAAACAGAACACACCCATCAGACGTTGTGTTGACACTGATATGGGATTGTTCGAGATCAATTACATGGCAATGTGACCTTTAAATTCAATTCAGTGCAACTAAAGCTTCATTTGTTTGCATAATTTTTTTAAAAAAATATAAAAATTTAGTATGATTAAAGTTTCTTTTTCATTGATTGATCAAAACACAGGTATTTTGGAAGAAAATAATGTTCTTTCAAAAAGAACGGAAGTAATTTTTTATCCCTTGGTGGATGACGCTGGAGGTTAAAGGGCTAGTTTGTCTGGATCGTCTGGACTGGACGGACTGACAAGCTTAAACTCAAAACAACTTCATAAATAAAAATTATAAATTATTCATGAACAATATTTACAAATAAAATTTATGAATATATTCATCAATAAAATTCTTATCAAATTTATAAATAAATAAAAAAATTAAGAACAAACAAATAAAATTATAATATTAAACTTACCAATCAAAGTAGGTTAAAAAATTTTAAACAATCAAATAAGTTCAAATTACTCTCGAGCCAAACTCAAATTAAGCTCAAATTAAAAAAATAAATAAACTTGAACAACCATTTAACAACTTAGTTTATTTTAGACTCAGTTTAACTTATATTGATTACCTTATTAAATAAATTTGAATAATACAAAACTTGACTTAGTTCCATTCGTTTACAGGCCTACGGATAAACAAAATGAAATCCTTACCTTCTGCATCTCTAAAAAAAATCCTCTAGGAAAAAAAAAATCCTTTTCTTTGAATCTCTTGACCTTCTACTTATTGAGCCTAAGATCTTGTTAAACCCAAACACCAATGGAACTGAAATGAAGTCTCTTCACACGAACTATTTGTCAAATGTTTGAAAATTTTACCAATCAAATCTCCAACATCCAAGCCTCCGTAAAAAGTGATTCGATGCACTAAGCATCCACGAATCTCTCCTAGATCCTCATGCTCATATATCATCACCGACAGTAATTCTCAACTTGATCTTTCCCAAAAAAGGTAGAAAATATGAGTCTCAATGTTTAAAAATCAATCAGGAAATGTATATTCTTCACCACATAGTTCATAAGATATTAGAAAAAAAATTCATCTTATAATTTGAAAAATTGTCAAATATTTTTTTTATTTCAATATAATTCTCAAAATTTTTGATCAAAATAAATCTATTACAGAGCTTATCTCCAACTGAAGCTTGCTAATATTTACAAAAGTACAAATAGGAAGAGTGTGAATAACATTAGTAATTTAATCATTATTCTCATCAACTCATGCCCCCAGTTAATTTGATGATTTTTTAAAAATTCCGTATAGATAATCATCAAAAGTGTTGCATCCACTTTTACACAATTCCTACCGCTAGTATACTGCTCTCTTTTCTACCTCGATCTGTTGTTTGAACTTGGAAGAAAGTGATTCTTTTTTTCTTTTTTTTTTTTGATGAATATAGCAAAATAAACATGGATGGATATTAACTGTGGTGGTGTCAATGACCTGTAATGCTAGAGATTGTGCTGCTGACAAGAGGTTCCGTACCTGAACTTTCTGATAACAAAGATGAGCTTGAGACTGTCTCACTTAAAGCTGTTGCCAGAGCTTCATGTGAACTATCATCTGGCAACATTTGAAGTATGTGCTCTAGCTCAGCAACAACCTCCGACATTGATGGCCTTGCATCCGTCTCATCTGAGCAACATTGTATTGCTAAAGAACTGAATCTTTCCACGCATTTTGAAGGATAAAATCCCATGCGGTTGTCGACAAGTGTGAACATCAATCCTGATTGACAAGCATTTCTAACCTGCAAGAGAGAAACAGATATAGCAAATGTGTGAGAATTATCATGGAGATCCACAAATGATTAGAAAGGGCCAAGTTAATTAGGGTCTTTTTTCGATAATCCAAGTATTCAAATCTTACGATCCGATTAAATCCTGAAGGTGGACGGCCCAACTCCACAGAAAGCTCCTACGACTAAAGGGTAAATTTGGAAAGAGCAAATGGATCCTCACAAATAGCCTAACATCACTAATAGTTTGAGCACTGCAGAGATTTAATTTGCACTAAGTCCCGAACCCTAATTACTTGGGAAATCATCCCACTTTTTACCATCGCACCGCAAGGTCTTCTTGCTTCTTGCTCAGTTGGGTATGTGGTGTTTGATCAAGAATTAATCACGAACAAAAGAGAATAAGGTCATATGAAAGTGCAGCCAAGTGTCTTTATATGGTTTGGCAACAAATCAACTTCCGAAATCAAGAAAGGGAGCTATTGTGATAATGGATAAACAACCATGTTTTTTCAAGCGGTAAACATATAAAACCACTTAATCTCAAACAGCTCAGGAAGATAAATGATTGCATATAAATGAAATGCACAATTATGTAAAACTCAAACTGTGGTCATAATTGACATTTAAGCAGTAACGCTCTGCTACTCTTAATTGGCATATTAATCAACAAGAAACCAAGCAGTACTCAGTGAAATTTTTTTTTATAGTATTCAAAATAGAAATATTGCAATATAGGTCTCATAAAATAATGTCCATTGATAAAAATCTTATGCTGAATAATTTCTATATCACGATGACCATTAAATTTCAACTCTACTACTCCATCTCAAGCTAAAGCATAAATTTCAAGAGATGTCTAGCTTGTTAAATTAGTAAAAGTTTCATAAATTGTAATATCATAATTTTTCACTTGCCATTCCACTCGAATTGTTGTTGTGTTCCAAAGGCTTTCCTTCCTCTAGGAAACATATCCCTTTTAGTTTCTTCATTTGTAGTCTATCCACATTCTCTTCATTAACAACAACCACGTTGAATCATCTTTGTTCTCTTAGGTAAGTTTCCAACTCATGTCATTTCACTTCCTCATTGTGCCAGCCTATAGCACTGATCACCCACCTTTACACTTTGAGCAACCTAACTAGCCATGATACAACCAACTCCTACAACATCTTCTAGGGAAAAACCATCACCATCTATATCTCCCTCTTTCTTCTAGGTCATCTCTAAAGTCATCCTCAACAATAGACTTGCCTTTGCCTCCAAAGACAGCAACCACAGTCAATGTCTATTGTCGAGAACTGTACAAGTTATCGCTTAACAGGAGAAGAAAGGGAATGATTTCTTAGGCATTAAGGAAAAAGTATTTAGAGAAAAGAGAGAAAGTGGGCTTAGATCATGATTTAAAATTTAGAACTGTGTTGGTTGGTAAATGTGAAATCTACCATTCCGCTCAGTGACCAACATACAAATCTCATCAAATACAGACAATACTAGAGGTTGTCAACTATTGAGGCTTCCCCGAGTTTATTTAAATCTTCTGCGAGCAAAGGTTCTGCTAGAGGACCCCAAAAGGATTTAGCAAGGACCCTTTGGAACTTCCATGAGCTAGATGTCATCAAGGAGATATTCTATGAGATCTTCCACGAGCTAGGGTTTCAAAGGCTTCCTCGAGGCTTCTATAAACTGGAGGTCATCAAAAAGATATTCAACAAGGTTTTGCTCCCATTCCTTCTTCTTCTTCCACCCTCCTCAATTTCTCTAATTGATCAGGGTCAGTCAGCACTACCTTGGTGCACTAACAACATATCTTCTTCAGATTGGAGATTAAAACTCAGGAAGGAACAAGATTTCAAACCTTGGTTGAAGTTAAAGAAAAATGTGGTTGTTTAGAAAAGGGTACAGAAGTAAACAATGTAGTTTTATTAGGAAAAAACAACAGAAAATTAAGAAAATAAGGTGGCAATTTTAAAAAGAAACGGAAGGATTACAAAAATTGGAATGGCTGGGATCATTAAACAAAAGAGAGAGGAGGTGGGTGAACAAAACGAGCGATAATAATTAACTAAAAGATACTTAATCTAGATATATTTTTTTTTTCATCTCATGTCTTCTCAAGTTGAAACATTTGTTTCCACAGTCTTCAGCTTTTCGTATTCTTTTTTTTTTGTCTCATCTTGAGGTCTAGTTTTTATCTCGCCATCCTTTAATTATCTTGTGCACTATGCAAGATGAAATTAGTTATTTTTGTGGATTCTAAGATCTCTTTTCTGTTGGGGATGGTGTCAGATTTAACTTAATCTCTCCCAGCATATTCTGTACTGGACTAGATGATTGACATTTCAATCTTCATCCAGCATGTCTCCCTTTACAAAGAAGATGTTTGAAATCCTCCTCAGCAACACTTTGTCTTTATCAGTTAAAGCTTCAAAATAATGGATAAATATTGGTCCTTTTCATATGTCATCTTTCTTTGAGAAGATTTCACATTTTTTATACTCTCCTCGCTAAGATTCGTGTCTCTTGGATTATGTTGGACTTCATCTCTCCAGATATTAGATCTTCATTACAAGAGCAGATGTTGAAATTCTAATCTATGTTTTCCTCTCTCTAACCTCTCATAAGTTTTCATTTTATCTCGACAAACTTCACTATGCTATGGTATTTTCAATTTGATGCAGTCTAGGAACGTACCAAGTCATTTGAAGATCATTGTCACTTTAATCTTCATAAGATCCTCTAGAAATCCATGAAGAATAAAAACAACACTATTTTGAAGTTGAACAAAGAACAAGCTACTCCAGGAAAGAAAGGAAAAGAAAAAGAGACAAAAACCATCAAAACAGTTATTTACCTCTCTTACAATGTTTTTGCCATGTGAAATTGGTTGCATCCCGGTCAGAAGTTCTAGGAATACAACCCCAAGGCTATACACATCGCTTTTGTCTGTCAGCTGATGAGTCAGAATATACTCGGGATCAAGGTAACCCTGAAAAGTAAATCAAACCAACTTAAGGAACTTGAAACTATAAGCAACGAGCCTGCAGGAATATATGATAATAAATCTACTTGAAATGAATCTGGTATATAGCAAAGATGTCTTCCATCATTTTCAGACAAACTGAAATTTTAAAATTGTCTCTTCCTGTTAGTAGAAATCAAATATCTTTTTGGTCATTTCAAACTGAAAAAAGTGGACATACAAAAATAATCCATTTGTCTGTGTATAATATCTGCAAGTTCTACACTTGCCACATTAGTATGTTGGTTCACTAACATTTAGCTCCTATTAAATTTTGAATGTTGCAATATGTGAATTTCTTCCCTGCGACACAGATTCAAATATGTATTGTTCAGCCTAATTGTTAATAAACAAACAGATTGTTGTGTATGGAATATAGTAATAAGGCAATATGTAATATACAAGTAGGGGACAATATCTTGGGAATTAACCCTAATAATTTTCCCTGTATCAGAATCAAGTTCATTATTAATCTTAATCTCCATCAAAGCTTTATTGAAGCTACTCCTCGTCATGTCCAAGAGCAAAAGTTGTCTCAGGATTCATAAGTTGAAGCTTCCTTTACCCCTCCTGGTCAAGATCTCAAGTGCAATTCCTCACAGCCTAAAATCTTTCCTGTGCCATTGAGAAAATTGCATTTTATCAAAACCATTCTCTTGCTAGTGGCACCTCAGCATCTCTCCCTCTCGTAAATCTCTAGATCCATATAAAGTAGTGTCGTCTCCTATGGAAGTTCTCCTAAATCAACTCAACTCTTGATTTTGATGCTTCACTCCCTAGTGTCATCAGTCACTCGCAAGAGATTGGCATTTAGGGGTGAATGTGGACTAGGTTTGATCGAGAAGCTTTGCATCCTCCTACAGAACTATATGTCCTTGGCACAAATGATCTCCATAAGGTCCTCCTTGTGGTCCAAGTTCCTCCCCGTGATCCTAGTTATAAAATCTCGAGGCTGATCTTTGGAAGCTCTTCCTTTTGGATCCCATCACCTTTCATTCATAGAAACAAAAACAGAAATGCACAATCCAAATGTTTGAGCAAATTGGTTCGTGTAAGTTGAATCCAGCAACCGCTGTCATATAAGATCCTTTAACTCCACCATACACCTGAGAGCATTAATCTTATTTTATGAGATGCCAATCTTCTATATTCTCTTAGATGACCAAGATTGGTCCAATTCATCTTTTTCAACCTCTACCAATTGTAGTCTGCTGACCTTTTCATCAACTTGACATAAGATGAGTAATTTCAAGTACTTCCTTGGTATAGAATTTAATTGCTTCCTTGATTAGAGGTTGCTTGCTCTAAAAAATTTATTTATGTCTCACAGTGTAAATATGTGTTGGATATGTTCAAGTATCCAGACAGAGAGACTCTAATTGAACCAGAAAAATATGAAAGGTAGATAGAAAAATTGAATTGTCTTTCAGTCACCTGTCAACAATCTATTCATGTTATAATTATTGGATAGTGCTCCGAGGAAAGGTTGGTTGTTGTTGCTGCTCCAAGGAAAGGTATCTTGTTATGTGATTAAAGTTATCTTCAAATTGTGGAGTACTCACATCTAGAGTGGGCATGTTCTCCTACAGATAAACAATCTATTCTATCTATTATGTTTTCTTAGAAGGTAATCTTATCTCTTAGAAGAACAAAATGCAGACAACTATAGCAAGATCAAGTGCAAAAGCAAAATATAAGGCAATGACCCTAGCTACACGTGAACTATCTAAGATAAAAACAATTAATGATTAAGCTAGGAAATGCCCTAGCAGAGCCAATGAACTATTGCAACAATCAAGCTACTATTATCATAAGAAAACAAAATACATAGATCGATTGTCACTTTATCAAAGAGAAAATACAATTAAGTGAGATCATCACTTTATTTGTCAGCTCCAATGATAAATAGGCGCACTTGTTGACTAAGTCTCTAGAGGACTTAGGTGGACTAAGGTAGAGAACTTTTGTAACAAATTGAATTTTTATAATATATACAAACCAACTTGGGGGGGAGTATTGTATTGTCTTGGACTAAATTGTAAAGTCTAAGGTTGTATTTGCAATATTATTTATTAATAATATATCGATAATATATATAATAGAAAGGGGCTACCTAGGGATCTTGTTGGGAATAATTCCCTCAACAAAAAGAATATGTGAGTTTTGGTTGATGGGCGTCCAAGGAATAAAAATGAGACCTATGGGAGGGAGAAAGTATTTTTGTTTTGTTTTTGGTACTAATTGATATAAAAAGGGTAACAGAAGGGGTCATTTTTGCCTTGAGAAATGCTAGCAGCGAGGAGGACAAAGGACAACTGCAACAAAGAAGAGGGACACTCATTATAGAAGAGGACAGAGAGGAATGTTGGAAAAAGATTCTTTCTTCTTGATGTTGGAACAAAGATGCTTGTGCGATCTTCAAATAGGTCATGTAATATCAATAAAGCCCTTTGAGTAGTTGTAGCAAGCTGCTGTAAGGGTCTTTGTGGCGTTGAGGTGTTGCTAGGTGCATCCGTGAGATGGGAGCCAATGGTAAGGAGGATAATCAGCATAATCCAGCAGAGTGTCATATCTCATTAGATTCTTTGAGAGGAGAAAATTTCTCGAAGATGATAAAGAAGAAGACAGTACCTACATAAATAAATTTTGTCTAACTCTCACAAAAAATCAACAAGACTCTCATTGGCACCAATCTCTAAAATCAAGCTCATTCTATTAGCAAGGAAAGGTGGATGATTTCATATAAGTATATCAAAACCAATTATAATTATGATGTCATATTCTAAATTAAATTGAAAATACAATTCACATTAAATTAAATGCATTTTCACTTAAGTGCTGATGTGCAACCCAATATAATCGTTGACGTGGCCAAGAAGCCAATAACAAGGACTTTCTTTAATATGATATCCTGACTAATACACATCATTTTACATTCACTAAATACTTGATGTTCTTACAATCATGAACCTTAGCCGTGGCTATAAATTAAAAAGGAGAACAAGAGATATGTTATGCAGAAATCCATACTTACTGGTGTGCCCTTTACAACAGTTGATACATAGCCAGGTATGCTTCCATCCTTGCCCGGTAGAGGAGCCAATCTTGAGATACCAAAATCAGCTACTTTAGCATGAAATTTAGAGTCCAATAGTATGTTGCTTGTTTTAATATCACGATGAAACACAGGAGGATCTGCTTCACAATGTAGATATAGGATCCCCTTAGCCGAACCCAGAGCAATGCGCAACCTCTTTGAGAAACTCAAAGATTCTTTTCGCTTCTCTGATTAACAAAGGGCATTAGTTAGCTAAGAAAACTAAACAGCTTAAAAGCATTGATCAAAATTTTATTAACACTATCCAGATTAGCATACTGTCTAACAAAGTTAAGATTTTAAATATAGAGATTAGTTTTCAAATTGTCACGAAAATGTATCTTTGAGTAGTTCTCTCACCATGCCTGAACATATAACTCAAAACAACATCTCAATCCTTAAAAATGGTCCTTTCATAAGCACCTCCAGGAGCAAGAAAAGGAGGTTCCATCACATAAATTATTTTATCGTTGTCTTTTTATGCCCTGGTGAACCTTCCAATCAAGATCTTCATTAAGGAACACACATGATAGCAAAATGTATCAAGTGGGTTATTTTAGACTTTGGAGACGTTATGAATTGTTGACAATGAATTGTTAGGCCATCCAAATTCATAAACTAAAAGACACATTGTTTACTTGTTTAAGTTCATTGCTTAGTTCCCTTTATGCCCTTAAGCCCTGGTTTGGTGGGTAATAGATAGATTTAGAAAGAAAGCTTTAGATATCAAGGTGTAGTTGATGGCTTAAGGCTTGAGGAGTTGCCTTGGCATGAATGAGTCAGGGAAGCTCTAAGTGGCTGTTAGTTGTATTCTTGCTGTAGTTATTTCAGTGGCATCTCCTAATTGTTGCTCATATAGGTTTTTGGAGTGTTTTGAAGTAGCAACAGAAATTTTGAACCAAATTACTACTATGTATTGAAGTTTCATTAGGACTAACTAGTGGATTGCAGGGTTGGTTATTTGGGATCATTAGTGGCAGTGAGATTTAAATCTAAATTCAGAACCAGTTTGTGTTTTTTGGTTAGATTGGCCAATTGAGGGCTGTACTAGGTGGATAACTATTTGGGTGTTAGATTCATTCAAATTGGGCTTGAATTACGTTGAGTTTTGATTGAATTCGTCAGATCCAGTTCTCTTTGGTTTGATTGATTATGGTTTGGGTGGATAACCTAAAGTCTTCCCTTTTTTGACCGGGATAGCTTGGAATGGAATGAGGGAGGGAGAAAAGATTTATATGGTGGAAATGTGATATACTAAGAAGAAAATTTGAGATGATGGTGAGATTAGCACATGTGCTAGTGATTAAGGCTGTGATGAATCAAACTATGAGGATGAAATGATGACCCTGTTCACCACCGCAGTTATGATATTTTCCTCTTCTAGCAAGCGCTAGGTCACTGCTGTCAGCAACCAACTTGCACAATGCACGCACTCGGTGACAGAGGTCATTGTAGTTTCAGAATGGGGGTGTATAGTCCACAGCTGAATGCATGGACTTTCTGTAGTTTTTCTATTAAGCCACGTGTTGAGCAACCTCTGTTCCAAGGTTTGCCATATGTCACATTGAGAAAAACTCATTTTAATGATTCAAGGACTTTAATTTATAGTTGCAAAATGTTCTTGTTACAGGAATAGTGATTAAAGCCTTTATGAAGAGGTTATGATGATATGCATACCAGAAAGGTGGTCTCTTAGAGTACCGTTACACATAAACTCATAGACCAGCATCTGCAAAGTAGAGTCAATTATGATAATAATAAAAAGACCAATAAAGGTAAAAATAGATTAAACACCAAATATCAGTAAAAACAACCTAATTGTAAAAGAATTGCAACCCAAACAAACTCTAAAAAGCTAAGAAGTCAATTTCAAGATTTCGGTGGATGAGAATGTACAAAGACTACACTATCCTATAATGGAGATTCAATCAGTCTCATCCATTCAAACAGAAACTTATATACCGATAAAGATATTCAACAAAACAAAAAACATCTATCACATAGCAATTCTAGATCCACTTTAAAGGATCTTTGTATTGCTGTGTGGAGATACTGAGAAGCTAGTTTTCATCATTAAGTTAGGCTAGAAACTTTGAATGTTTCCTATGAATCATTGGTCTAGCTACACCACACAAAAAAAAACACTTATATTCTAACAATATATTGGGGGGTTCTCTTTCCAGCTTTTCCATTTCAAAAAGTTTGTAGATTTATTGTATTTTTAAGTGAACCAAGAGCTGTCAGATGGATTAGAGAAGCTTCGAATTGTAAGTAGTCAAACTAATAGGCATGGATCTACTAATACATATATATTCAAAGGTCAATACCAATATTACTATCAGGAGAAGGACCAAATTCACCACATGATTTGCAATCTGATTAGCTGATTCTTTTTCAGAACCCTATGCAAGAAAGTTTATGAAGGGTAACTGCAGAAGTATAAGCAAGTCAAAATATCCTGGGATCAGACCAAATTGTGAAACAGTAAGTTCTGAACCTACAGTTTTAGTTTTATAAACAGCCTAGTAATATAAATATGTTCATAGCAAAGAGCTTTCCCACCTGCAGATGAAAATTGTAATGGTAAATCAAATGCAAAGTCAAAATTGACAAGGAAAAAGAAACAGATACGGATTGGGCCATGTCGAGTGAATTTCTACAAGGTAACTAAGATTTTTGGAGTCAGCAAGAATTTTTTTAAGCTATCAGAAAACCCTACATTCGAGTAACCATTACTGTTGCATATTTAGAAATGTATTGAGCATTAAAATCACAAAAAATACAACATAGTTTTTCCTGTGAAGACTTCCAGCATCATCAATATTCTATCTAGCTAGATATTACTCTTAAACAACAGAAACATGCAGATTTTTTCTGATGAATTATGAGCTCTCTGACTCAACTTCTACAAATTTATAAAGTTCCACATAAATAGATGAACAGAAAAAAGCTTAATTGAGTAATTGTCAAATTTTTGTATTTAAATATCTAGCTGAAAATTTCCTGAGGAAAAAAAAAGAGAGAAATCAATCTGCAAAGGACAAACCTGTTCACTTTGATCATCGCAGTATCCAACTAAAGAAACTAAGTTACGGTGATGCAACCTTGACAGAAACTCTATCTCTGTCAAGAACTCCTTTGAACCTTGTAAAGATCCTTCTAGTGCTCTTTTTATGGCTACAAGCCTTCCATCATCTAATGTTCCTTTATATACCTTTCCATACCCTCCTTGGCCTACTTGAGTGGATTTGCAGAAATTTCTTGTAGCTAGGGCCATTTCTTCAAAAGTGAAGCATTTTACATTGTTGAGTTTCAGAGTTATCAGTGCTGCAATTGGAAGAAGGAAAATGAACATACAATGACATCTTCAATTAATCTTTAAATCAAGTGTGAATATGAGTTATGATGATGCTTAATTCTTCGCATTTTGCATGCCTCTCTTATCAAAGTATTAAAATTATCATCCGAAAGTGACAACAGAACAAGTTCTAACATTCCTTAGGAAATTATATAAATAAGAAAATTCTAGGGGAAGGCCTGCAGATTTTCTAAAAATTGATAATTTTCAATCATCTTTTGTAAAAGTAAAAGGAACAACTTAAGTTCACCCGATATATAATATGCAGAACTAATAACAGTATATCAATAGGTTCAGTTGTTCAGAGAGCAAACAAGCAAAAAGACATTCCTTCCAGCCTATTGTGGAGCATACTATGGAGGTCCTCATAAGGTTGCATGTTCATGGCTACATTTTGGTCAGATCCATGAAGATCTGTTGGTTGTGGTGGTGCACTGCACTAAGAAGATTGACCAGGTCACTACTTTGAGAACCAGGCTAAGTTTGCAAAAAAATTTGTTCTCATTGGTCTGGATTGGTCATTGCTGCAGGCACTGTGGATTGAGATTGGAATAATCACTTTTCACAATCCATGTCATACAAGAATGTGCCCAACTCTTTTAATAACTGTAGAAAAATAGGGCATAAGAACTCCGTGTGGATAGTGTTTGTAGAGGTAGGTCATACAAGAATAAAGGTTTAGGGGCTAGTGATGCCTGGTAGACATAATAAGTTTAGACCACTGATAAAAGGTGGATTGCAACGTTGGGTGTCTTTATCTAACTGGCTTGATCATAGCTCTTTTTTCAGAATTTGAGAGAAATATGAAAGAAAGAGAGTTTGATCTTTATTTGTTGTTGGAAGAGACACATTTGAATGCTGATGTTGCTGAGAGATGGGTAAACAAGTCATGAAATCTGTTGGTCTAGTGTTTGGGTACCTGTTAAGGGAAGGTCTGGGGGAATAATTCCTGTTTGAGATTGGTATAGTTCTTCAAGACAATTAGCTTATCTCTACATTTATTTCTTCCAATAAGGTTGTCTAGAGTCTATGGTTGAAATTTGCTAGTTCTTGGTGATAAACTGTGGAGATTATTTAGTATCCTTCGGAATACTGACTTAACTTCGTTAGTGGTTGGAAATATTAACTACATTTGTAAAACTAAAGACAAGAAAGGAGTTAGATTTTATTGAGGAAGGTCGCTTTAGCTGTGCTGATTTCATTGAAGGTTTTGGCTTAGCAGATCTAGGTTTCTTGCGAGAAAGGTGTACTTGATGTAATAAAAGAAAAGTTAGTGAGATGGTATTCATTAGATTGGAGAGAGTTTATGCAAATCAAGCTTGGCTGCGAGTGTTGGGTGTGATCAGGAAAGGGCAAGCAAAATTTAACAAAAGGTATGTCATCATTCACATTTCACTTCGTTCTATCTCTTTATCTTCTCTCTTTGTTGATGTGCTGACCTGAGGTCAAATTCATCATTAGTTGTGTGTTGATTAGAGGTTGAATAGATTGTCATTTGTGTGCTCCATCAACTTCTCTAGAACTTTATGGATCTGAGATAAAAGGGCATATAAATTTTCTCTCGTGTGCAAATATTATGTTTCCGTTCATCGTAGTAGTGTCGTAACCTATATTTCTAATTCATATAACAAGTTGGGCATAGATTGGACATAGATAGTATTTATAGTCCAACTTAAAGGGGAAGATTGAAGGTGTTCAGTTCTAGGTATTAGGTGTAGTGGGTTTATGCTACACTAGTACTCTAGAGTTAGGGTTTATAACTAATCTATATATCTATATGATGGTTATTTCATAATAATACAATGTTTTCCTTCATCAAATTCTACACATCCAAAATATAACTATTGCTTTAGTGTTGTAAATCCATATTCATAAAAAAAGAAACAAATAATAAGCATAAGCACATAATTGAAAGCAGAAACTGAGGGTCAGAACAATTAGTTATAGTGTATGTTAGGAATTGAAGAGATTACTAATATGTATTTGTGGAGTTACAAGAATAAAAAAGAAAAAAGGCATGCACGAAACTCCTGCTAATGCGGGATCCTCGGGAATAGTCTATTGTATGTACCCTTATCTTGTTTTGCAAGAGGCTGTTTCCATAACTCAAACCCGTGACTTCTAGGTCACACGGCAATAACTTTACTGTTGCTAAAAAAAATAGATTAATTTAAAAAAAAAAGACAGAAAATAAGTTGAGAATGTATGGATTGTTCAAAGATGGCAAGTATATTCTATAGTAAGAAGAACTAAATTCATTCAATTGAAAGGAATAAGGATAGAAGACCAAAAACACATTACTACTATAACAAAAACTAATTTAATTCATTTGAATATTACTAATGATATAGCTCTAAAGAGACCTCAATAGAGAATAAGATTTATAAAGTTTACCCAAATAGTTGAAACAGAGTTTCATGATGATATGTATCAGACAACTAATCTGTTAATTGTTGATTAAACTGGTTTTAAATGCAACCTAGAAGACACTTTCAAATCTGATTAACATTTGCTTAAAGAACTTTCTCAGAATAAATGAACTTACAAGATTTTTTTCTTAAAATGGAGTAATATCTGTGATGTTTTCTCATGATGAGAACTGTTAACGTCACAGATAGAGAAGCAGCACCTGCAATAGCCCCCAACAACATGCCAGCCAAAGCACCTTTGCTTAACCTTGATTTTGAAGAATCTGTAATGACCCATTGGTTTTGAGAACAACTCATCAAAATCTAAATTTTTCAAATTAAAAAAGAATCATAAGTAGACAAAAGGCATATGTAACAAATCTTGATTGCAAGCATATGTATAATTTATAAGAGTCCATGATGATTAAAGTCAAAAAGAAGATTTCAATTTTCCAAAAATTAACCACAATAAATATTCTAATTTAAAAAACCTATCTGCATCATGATGATAGCACATTATATGCTACTTAAAAGGGAAAAATGCGTAGTAAGAATATGATCTCTCCTTTTGTTCCGATTGCATAGCCTGATGGTTTTATCAATCCAGTTCTGACAGTCATCGATGCAGATATTTTTTTGATATTCAATTCATTGAATTATGTTGTTTGTTGGCTATATCTCAGGGATTATTGTTAAATCTCTGTAAGGACATTTTGCCCTTACCTTAGGCTCCAACAGTATCATCTATGCTAAGTTGCTAGCCTCCTTTAGAAATTCAAAAAAAAATTGAAAAAGAAACAGAAACTAGTTTGGTATATTACAGATGCATAGTGAAAACTGAAAAGTAGCCTTTCTTTGTGATGGAAGCAATTATCAAAATCTTGTTTGGATGCCAATCCCAGCCTAGACCTAGTTTATATAGTATGGTATTTAATACCAAAAGGTCCAAAACTCAGTTTGGCTTGGATTATTTATTATCAGAAATTTGTTTCCATGTTTCCAAGGCACCAAAATCAAGTTAAAATGGTCTATTCCTCACATTTTTCCCCCATCAAAAATCTATGGACGATGGTCATACGAGAGATCACTAGAATTCCCTTTCTCATCGATTTGACTAAATAACTACAATCCATTGTTCACACATTATGCATGATCATAAAGTCTGTCTATTCTTCAATTATCTAGGAGGTTTATGTTGTGTGAACAATGTTTTCAGTGTTGCAGTTTTTGTGTCAACATACGACTAGCAAAAGAAGCACATCAGTATGCAAAGATAGTTAGAGAAGACTCACCACTTTCACGAGGCCCCTGCGAGAAGTTAAGAAGCTCATATGGTCCGTAAACATCTGAAAGTTGAATATCCCATGAAGCTAGGGTGTCCGCAAGACGAAAAACCTCACTGTTATTAAATAGACTAGAACTATTAGGAAATAACTTTAAGTGCATATTCAGCCTTGGCCCACTCTCCCATATGTACGAGTCAATGTACAATTGGTGAGACAGCAGGTGTAAAAGTGAGGTCAGATGGAACTCAAAATCCTTCGTATATGGAGGAAAATGGGATATCCCTGGGCTTTTCAACCGAAATCCAACTCCAAGTGGTACGGAGCATTGGCATGACATAGACAATGGGTTGTGTTCATAAGGTTCGTCTACTGGGCAAGGGGGACAAATATTTTCAGATGTTGTAGGACCTTCAGAAGTTTGATTCACACTCTTTGGTTGGCATAAATGAACTATATTGAGTTGGTTTGCATTGGCACACAGAGGATTCCCATATAACCTAAACATAGTAGCAACCAGAACGTAAGAAACTTTAGGTATAAATCACAAAGCTCAAGTTATTCATAGTAAAGAAAACAATATTGTAAATATTCATGTTAGAAAATATATATATTAACCTATATTTCATCTGCATAGAGAGTATCAACTGCCATACTTGAATGCCTATTTTTTCAGGTTTTGATTGAACGACCATTTAGATAATGTTATCATACACCAACTATTTTTTATAGTTTTTAGGGAATTGGGCAACCAGTCCATCAAAACCTAGGTAGCCCCATCTACCTATATGCGTACTAGATTATGGATTTTCACATTATATTTACATAATTCTAACTATATCTTTTGTAGTTCTAAGCTATTTTATGTTTTCCAGCTTTACACCATTCTCCACCAAATCCTTGAAACTTATCCAACAATTCTGAGGGTCATCATTGAGTTCTTAGGAGATGTCTGCCTCCGTACAAATCTTGTGAACTTTGATTAAAGTTGTTTAATATATTCTGATATGTACATTTATATGTTTCACACTGCTACACCTAAAAGACTGAGCAAACCACATGTATCAACATCACACAATCCCTGGAAAAACTAGCTCATCAGAAAAACAAATTCCCTGGAGAGTATTTGGGATTGCGACTACAAGAAGAGACAAAAGGGAAGGAACCAAAAATCAGGAAGAACATAATTGGAATTATAAAGCACAAACAACTATAAAAGGCTAGAATTATGATTTAGATGAAGATTAAGGACCAAAAAGAAAATTAATGATTACACAAAACAAGAACATCTACAGTGCATCCAGTGAAGTCAATCCGGAGACAAGACCAACAAGAAAATATAAAAGGATTGCACAAGATAGCATACAATAGAGTGACATTTGGAGGATAGTTAGCAGCGCGTATATCTGTAAGAGAATTATGCTGGAAATTCCTGCATGCAGCATATAGAGATCGTAAGATGGTGACCTATAAAGTATTAAGAACTATATCTTATGCAAGTGAGATCATACAAGATTAAAGTGTCATCTGGATTGAAAGTTCTGTTCTGCCAAATAGTGGATGGAACAGAACCAACCAGTTGATTATTCTCAAGGGACCTGCATATTGAAATAATATATGTATAAAGTGTACACCATGTTCGTTCATTTCTTCAGATTGAAAGACATGACAAAATTTTATGATGTCTTGCTAAGCTTTGACTTACACTCTTTGGAGCTTATGAAGTCCATTAAAGGTTGAAGGAATTGTTCCATTAAGAAAGTTGTGTGATAGATCACTGCAAAAGAACCAAAAGACTCATTAGAGATGTGCACGAAAGGATCAACAATTTGATATATAGCATTCAAATTAAAGTACTTTAGTTTCCAAGTTAAAAAAAAGGAAAGGCACATGGAAGAACAGTGCATAATTAGTCTAAAAAACAAAGCAGTGAATCTCACATACATGGTTGTTATGTTAACCGCAAGATTAGATGGTATGGATCCATTCAACATGTTCCAACTAAGATCCCTGAAATATTAAAAATCATGAACAATTAAAGGAAAGCCAAAGAAAGGTAAAAGAAAATTGAGTAACATTAGAAAAATAAAAGTAATGGGTTAATTTTCCAGCTTTGACAAAACCCATGGGAGAATAAGATAGCAAGCAAGCTGAAAGCCTGAAACAAATATGATTTCAATGGATAGTTCAAAATGTACGAGCAGATTAAGCAAGAATGTTGTTGAAAACATGTGCCGATACCCTAGTTAATGATAACCAAGTAGGTGATTGTCAAACAACCTTGGCATGATAGAGGGTCTATGAACTCTGGATAATCAGATCTGTGATCCTACAAACTAATTAAGAACCAAAATAGATACCTGAACTTGTATTATAACTCATAAATTACAAACTAACATACAAAAAAGGTACAATTTGTGTGCATTAAAGTAAGTTCGCTTAGCAGCCGCATTAAGCTATAATAATTGTTTGTATATGAAATCACAGAAGTATAATTTAATCATTATAAGAATCCAAGATTAGTGGGATTGCAACCTCTTTTTAGAAGTTACTTTTTACCTATTACATTTCCCCATAACTGTGGGATCCAGCACTTTAGGAATTCTTTTTATTACTTAATTTAGAATAGTTGGCACCAGATGGAGGAGGAAGAAGTCGTCGAGAAGGTAGTAGTCAATGACTCAATGCTACACCCAATAGGCCAACCACACCAAGGATAAACTTTCATTTTACTAGAAATTCACCAAGAAGAGAGAAAGGTGGAAGGAACCCACCTTCAAGAAAGTGAGAAGGATCCATCTCCCTAAAAGAGAAGGAACCCTTAGCGCTTACATATTCTCACACAACTCCCTAACATTATTAACCAATGACCAAGATTTCAAACTTTTAGAAGACTGCAGCCATTGTATTTGCTTTCAAACAACTAAACTGTGGAGTTTAGGACATTAATACTAAAGTTTATAAACTACAAGATGCAATCGGCATTTAACATGATAGTGAAAAGGTTCTAGGCAATCAGATTGGCTTTATAAATGTTAAGAGACGTACTTGAGATCATTAGAATCTAGAACTGTATGATATGTATATTCTACATCATTGAAAAGAACATAGTGGACTTACAAATAGCCAAGTTGAGGCATCCTACTCAAATCAGGAATAGTTCCATGCAAGTTGCAGTTCCTAAAACTCCTGACAGACCAAAATTTGATCAACCATTAAAATGAAGACAGCACAATACTGCAGCTTCTTAAGAAACAAATATCACAAATATACGACGTTTTGAACATGAAAAACAAAAAAAGTAAAAACTCATGGTCATGGGATTACAGAAATGGTTGACAATTTCTCTCCAGCACATAGAGATGTAAAACTGTGATAGTCAGCGGGCTGCTAAGTTGATTTCTTTCTCTAAACAAAAATGGATTAAAGATTATGATTCAAATCTATACAATAGTATGACCCATTTGGAGTTGTATCATCTCTCTATTGATATGCTATGGGTTTGAGATGTTACCAAAATTGATACCACGGGGGCGAGTTATTTGTTTTGTTTTAGTTGCATTGTTAACAATATAAATATATGCATTATTTTCTTTTCCATCAGCTCAAGCTTTTCGGAAAGTAGTTAGCCAATCAACTTTAGCAGTATTAGAGCAGCACCTATGTAATATATATAATCAATTCGTGTATTGGGAGGTCAGGGTCAATCAGTCCAAGTACCCCACCCACAAATAAAAGGGGAGTGTTAAAAATATGAATATATAAATCAGTTTCTTTCCTACTGGCTCGAAGTTTTGGAATAGATGATTAGTCAATCAAGATTAACAGCAATCATCTCTCTTGGCACAGCCAAGGGTTGCTTTGTTCTAATTAGTGTCAAATAGGAAAAATGTTATCAATGTCAAAATGAAAACTATTATCAAACTAAATCAAAGTGGATATACGCTGTGTTGTCATGTGATGCAATCTATTGACAAATATAAATTTAATCAATCAGCAGCAACCGGATTAACAAGGATTTAATCCAAACTACCAATATATCACAAATAAGGGTTCCAGGCTCCCTGCAAAGATAAAAAAAGTTACACAATTAACTAGATTTGATGTAATTATCTAACTGTCTCAACTGATCTGATCGATCCAACAGCAAAAACTAACAAAAATACCCTGCTATCACTTCTTGTTCATTATTGAAAAAATTAACAAATTTAGTTGAGCTAGGGTCTGATTTAAATTAGGTAATTACAATCTATGGTGAATTTGTGATCAATGATAGAAGGCTCAAACTACAGAATCTACAAGAGCTGAACTAGTAGGCAAAGGATTAAGAAATTTATGATGTGAAATATGCGGTAAGTTTTCACTGATGTAAAAGATAGCTATAGTTTCTTTATTTGTCTCATTGTCATGTTTTATTGGCTGATTCATGGATCATGTAAGAAATGAATTTCTACATGGAGAATCACAAAAGATAAACATGGATAAAAAACTTAAGTTGTTGCTCAAGGAGAGTAGCTTTGGTGTAAAACTAAGGTGAGTTCACTTGCATTGACATGAGGTGCAAAAGAGCGTTGTGAATGGTCAAACATTTACCATCTAGTTGGAGATATTTGAGACAAACAAGATCAAGTTTGTAGTCCATAAAAGGGTATCCCGGTGCACGAAGCTCTCGCCATGCGAGGTTCCGGAGAAGGATCCATAGTACGTAGCCTTACCTTTTTTTTTTCTTTTTTTTTTGCAAGAGGCTATTTTCAGGATTTGAACCCGTAACTTCTGGGTCACAAAATAACAACTTTATAGTCCATGCATTGGTAAATTTCCTTCTGCAAGCTATTGTTGAATATTTTACTCAAGCAATTTTTAAGCAAACCAGACTTCATTACCAAACCTGAAGTAATCATATACCCAACTCCCTCGGGTTACTACGTCATGCTAAAGTGTGACATGTCAGAACCTTACCTCTCAATAGAACCAACTTCCCTCTAGTTACTATGGTGTCACATGTCAGGGTCTTAGCTCTGATTAACTATCACAGGATATATATAGTGCCAAGAAGAAATGGATTCCATGTAATAGCTATCTTTAGGAACAAACTCAAGGAGTAAGCTCATAAAACAGAACTCAATGAAGAGCTGTAGGAAGTCCTTACAATTTTACAAGTGTTGTCAAGTTGCTGTATGAAGCTGGAATTGAACTTCCACTGAAATTATTGTTATCAAGCTGACTGCAAACATTAAAAAAAAAATAGTGTCACCTGAGGTTAAACTTTTTTTAATAAAAAAGGCAAGAATACCTTTTGAATTGTGCATTTGATACACTACTTGTTCAGTAGTTCAGCATGTGGTGGATGAGTAAGTTTTTTTTACTAGGTGATCATATTGGTGTTCCTATAGTTAAGTCATCAATTGCCGTGATAATTTCATTCTTGAATGTCAACAGTCTAAATTTGAGAATGTAGAAAACTCACAGGATTTTCAGTTTTGGCAGTGATCCAAGTTCCGGGGGAAGCAATCCAGATAAGTTATTGTTGTCCACTAGACTGCCAAGTTCACACAAGAAAACAAAAGCAAATTGAAGACATACATGACTAGAATAGAAGTTGCAAAACACTTACAGATGTAAGACTGGCAGTGTGAACAGCTCAGATGGGATTTGCCCACTCAATGAGTTATTGTTCATGTGTCTGAGGGACAAAATATAGAAAATCAGTAAGAATCCTCCACAAAGTGGCGACTATGAGCAACAAGGACCTACTCACAAGTGTCTTATATTTCTCAAATTAGCAAATGATTTGGGTATTGGCCCCGAAATATGGTTCTCATCTATTTGTAACCTATTTAATTTACGAAGATTGCCAATCTCATCAGGTAAAGAGCCAGATAAATTGTTGCCGCTTAGAAGTCTGCAGATAGAAAATAAAAGGGCAAACATAAACATATTGGTTAATGAAATTAAAAGAAACAAAAAAGAAGAATGAAGAAATAAATGAAATAGTTGCCTAACAATTAAAATAAAATGCATAATAGTGGAAAAGGGAACCACAATAAATATATAAGAATTTCAAACTCAAGAGAAGTAAACACTTGCAAATTTACTGTTGTAAAATCTTACACAATAAACAGAGAAATTAACCTTGCAGTATATGAAGAGATACAATCATGTTCATCTTGAAGATTTTCTCCATTCAAGTCCTAATAAATATTGTTTTCTATTGTCTTCACCCATATAATCTTTTAGTGGGAAATCACCTGATCTACTATCCTCACAATGAAAAAAAGGACAACAAATAATAATTTAATAAATATACATGTCTCCAGGTATACATACACAAAAGAATAAATAAATAAAAATAATTAATTTCTTAATTTAAAAAATAGCAACATAATGATATCACCAAACCTTAGAACTGACGATTCGACTCTTCAAAGCCGCTAGTTCAACAATTTAAAAAATCTTGACCGTTAACCTTTAAAGGCAATTATGCTTCACGGTTTGAAACCGCCAATTACAATTCAGTTCAAGGTTCATGACGGTTCAAAATTATTATTTATATATATTTTAATATTTAAAAATGTATAAATGTGAAAAAATTAAAAATTAAAAAAACATGAACTTATTTAAGTTGTCTATCTATCCACTTAGGGTACAAGGGAATTAAAGCCACGTAGTTCGTTAGTTCCTTCGGTATCAAAATCCTCTACTTCATCCTCAAAAGTTGTATTCCTTTTAGTTTTTTTATAACTTTCATCGAATCATCAAATAGTGTTTGAGATTCCAAAAACTCAGGAATCAAATTAGATTAAGAAGAATATTATATTAAACCCTCAACCATTTCTATTTTTTTTATACTAATAGTTTTTTATATCTAACATTAATATTATCATATTTTAGTGTGATGAGACATATATATACATAAGTTATGTAAAAAGATAAAATAAGACCAATAAAAAACTTATTGAGAGAGTTAAATGAAATTAATAAATTTAATGAGTTTAAGGTAGAATAGTCCCACGTTAGAAAATTCAAAGCAAATAGGTTGAAAAATTAGTTTCAATAAAAAGATAGAAATTATTAAAAGATTATTGTTGAAAAAAATCTATTATAAATATTATAAAGTCCATTAACATCACTAAAATATTATAAATATTATTAAACAAAAGACTATTGTTGAAAAAAAAGTAAAATATAATTTTAAAAATTAAAAATTTAAAATAAACTGGTGGTTGAACCATTCAACTACCAGTTTGAACCAGCAGTTGAACCGCCAATTTGCCTATTCAATTGGGGCATGACCCTTAACCATCCATCAACCCGTTGAATCGAGTCAATGGGTAACCAATCCGTTGACCCAACTCACGTTCCAGACTGAGTTTGGGCATGGCACGTGGCCACGTCTAGATATCACAAGTTAAAACATGTGTAAAAAAATCACTACCTAAGCATGCTCTATGGGATGCACAAAAGAGTTTGAGGAACTACCTGTTCATGGAGACAAACTTATAGTTTGTTAATCGAAATAATAAAAATCCACTACTAATAGAATTCCCCACAATTTACTGAGAATCTTCCAGAAGTCTAAGAGCAGTAATGATATTTTCTATCCTTAAATTTGCAGATAAATTCTCAACAAATTGTAGCTTTATCCCTAGAAAACCAGGCAAGCTGTAGATTTTTTAATTCTTTTAAACCTTAGATCAAAACCTTGAGACATTCTTAGAAGTTACAAGATCCAGGCCTTGGGAATAATATTTGCTGCACTTAAGGCCATGAGTGCTGCCCCCACACAACAATAGTGGCAGCATAGCAGCCTAATATGCTTAAGTAGGACTGTATGACTCCTATGGAAAATCTTGGTAACCAAACTCACTAATATAATAAGTAAAATCACATCATTCTGAAGCGACTCATAAAGTTGACCATCTCTATTGTAGGTCTTAAGTTGTCCATTCTTTACATTGTACATACTGTATGCAGAAACTAAACAACAGCACAGATTTTTAAAAAGCATAACTGCATAAATTCAAGACAAAATCAACAGTTTTAGTTAGAAAGTCTTATATAAGTAATGAGTCAACATTGGCATGCAGACAAAAACCCAAAACTCCATGATGAAACTTCAGCCAAATTGAATATGGCAACATTGTAGATGGACATGTATGAGCACGTCCATGTGAACATGATATTAACACCATTGAGATCTCCAAAGTTCCCAAATCAAATGACTAGAAACTTGAAAGACCACAAACCAGCAATTGTAACTGGTAATCATTTTTCATTCAATTGAAGGAGAGATTTCATATATCATATAACATCTAAACGATCAAAGATATAGTTCAAGTATGCAAACAAAAAAAAAGATAATCCAGTGCACGAAGCTCTAGCAAATATGGAATCTCATTGAAAGATTTATTGTACGCAGTTTTATCCTACTTTATAAGAGACTTTTTATAACTCGAACCTATGACCTCTATATCACATTGCAGCAACTTTACCATTATGTCAAGACTCCCCTTCAATTCAAATATGCAAACATCAATTATAAATTCACATTTCTAATTAAATTCCAACTATCCTTTGGATTGGCTCACGTCCAACTTATTATCAATTTTCATTATTATAAATTAAGGAAATTGTATGTTGCCTGAACATATGATTCAAGTTGTTTAGAGATAAAGACACCAAGGCTCCTCCAACCCCCAAAATCAAAATGGGATTCCCAACTCCTAAGAAAATTGTGATGAACTCCGATTGCAATCATGAATGCGAGAGCATGTAGCAAAGAACAGAGATTAAAAAATGATATTTCAGTGGTTATGATAGTTGTAGCCAAATAAGCACAGCTATGTTACCTCTGTTGTGGATAAGATAAACAGGATGTTATAAGCTAATCCAAAATTTCTTTAAATAATGATAGCTCAAGATTCCAATGTGTCAGCCTCACAGGTCTTAGAGAAATTGAGATAGTTTGAAAAGGAAAAAAACAACACTCTAGAGATATCTATATGATATAAGCCATATTATAGTGAAACAATCAAGTTACATTCCCCTAATACTATCAGAGAACCTACATAAAACACTATCCATGATCCATTTTAATGTTTTCCTAGACTAAACAAACATGACTTAGTACAGAATTTCTGTGCAAAAGGACATAGCACATATTTATTCAGATTAGAAACATAGCACATATTTATTCAGATTAGAAAAAAGAAACTAAGAGAGAACGTGACCAAGTGTGCCATGGAAGAAATATAATATGTACACGATCACTAATCACTAGTTTGGGAAGAAAAAAAAAACTTACAGAAGCCTCAAGGATGTAAGATTGCCTATCTCCTTTGGGATAGTTCCATTTATCATATTCCACATAAAATCCCTATAAAAATGGAAATAAGCCTAATCAAAAGGCTAGTCAGCAGTTCAAGTAAGAAAAATATTCATCTAAACCTAGCTCTATTATGTAAGGCAAACCTAATTCAACTAATTGCAATAGCATACTAGTAAGCTGAAATTTTCACCTTTCAGCAATCAAATAATATCATAACTCACATAATTTTCAACTGTGGCAGAAGACCAAGCTCAGGTGACAGAATTCCAGATAAATTATAATTTAACAATTGCCTGGGAGGTAAAAATGTGTCAGGATGATGTGAAAAAATATGCCTATGCATCCCATCATAGTAACTCAACTGAATACAACTGCAATTGCAAGGTAATCAATTGATTCAGAACCAAAAGTACCTAAGAATTGGAAGAATATGGGTAAATTAGTGCTATCGTATAGTATATATCTCTTTCAAACTCTTAGCTCAATCATTTCCCTTACTCAATTTTCTAAATTCCTATATATTCTTCTCAAGTCAAGCTTGATTTGATCTTATTCTTTGTGTCCAAGCTTTTATTTGAGTCAGAATTTCTCGAGAAAAGCAAAGTCACGTTTCTAGTCTCTTCTTGTCCAAGTCAGTAGGTAATTAGGTTGAGTTTGTAACTATTTATTTTACGAAAATCTAAGAATGTCAACAATTTAGCAATTAATTTTGAATCAAATTCATCACAGATTATACACGCCTACATTAATTATCAAGCAAACATATAATTCACGGATTGTCTTCAACAATTGGCAACAGAAGTGTAAATCAAAATCCACTTAAACAATTATATTGGAATTTACTTTAAACTAGTATATATTTTAGTTTTTTAAGTGAAGTAAGGAGCACAGTTGGATGGAGGAATGTGGCTAGCATAGACAATCCAACGAAGAGGAAGCCAAGACCATTCAACTAGATATGTCCAGGAGCACTCCAAGCAACATTGAATGGAAAGAATGCTTTGAAGTTTAACCTTTGTCTAATCTTATGCTGCTGAGTGCATGAAAGTAAGAACAAGAACATAGTAGTCAGATAAGAACTGAAAAAATACATTCCTGTTCCCTTTTCCTCTAAGAAACTCAATTAATCAATCCAAAAGGAATGTTTTAAAAATAGAATAGAGAATAAACTAAATTTAAAATTAAATATGCATGTATGATTGTTATATTTGAAAATGTAGAAATAACTTCCATAAAAATAATTTTTAAAATGTCGATCGTACAGTTGTTCTATATGTAGATATTCATCAGTTGATGTGGCACAAAATATGCCTGTCCAATTTGATGTACATGGATCTCCAGTGTCCCAAGATTTGAGGCTTCCCATAGGATCATTGAAATTGCTCTTGATGATCCTTAATGCATAGACTGCATATAAGCAAGCATTATAATTCCTGAATAACCTTCTCAAAGGAAATTTAAGAACTACAAATTCTGGCGCTTGCAGTATTATGCCACATTTAAACATAGAAAAGCATGTAATGCATGAGTACTCGCATAAAATTTCAAAGCTCTTTTATATCTTAAAATTGTGAATTACTGAAAAAGAGCAAGTCTATCTCATATATTCAACTTTAGTTCTACTTAAATTTCCAAAGATTTATCCACAATTCAAGGATTGGAAACTTGTGGCTGGACAAGCTTAGGCAGTAATGACAAAGCGCTTTCTCTCTAAGAATATGCAATGGGAAGGAGAGAAATGGATTTTGATACCATGTTAGGGGAGTTATTCCTTACCAAACCCTAGGTGGTCCCTCCTCTACTGAAATAGATATTTTTACAAATACAAAATATTACAAATATGAATGTTACAAATGAACACCTACAATATATATTTATCTCAATTAGCCCATAACATTATAAGATCTCAATTAGCCCATAACATTAACATTAAATAATACAAGAACAACACCAGTCACTGACTGTAATATGCATTTCCTTCTATATGTTATTAGTTAGAAGTGAACTCAGTTTCCCTTTTGGAAAATGGGGTTAAATATTTTGAATGATGCTCCCAATTAGCTTAACTAAGGATAGGCAAAACATCTTATTATTAGCATGCTTACACCAAAATAAACATATCATCATAAATTTTAGCATTCCAAAATATAACTTTGTGGCATATGAAAAAATTTAACTATCATAAAACACAAAGCAGAGAGAAACATTATTTTTCTTATCATTAACAAACCAAAAAAATATATATCAGCCTAGTGAATTTAGGCCCATATTAGTAAGTTTCAGATTTAGGGTTTTATCATGAGTTCATCATATATATCCACATGGTTATGCCTTTATGAAGTCAATACAATATTTTTCTATCTCCAAATTATATATGGTATTAGAGCCCCTTCCTGAGGTTAGGATTTTTCAAAGAAATATTCCTGCACTGGGGAGGCTGTTGTCGCATACAAGTTGTCTTTTTCTCTCAAAGACTGACTTTTACTTCATGATCTCCAAGTCTCAGCTCAAGCAAGTGATAGATGAGAATAGAATCTCATCTCCTGCGTCCACACACTCTGCTAACACAAGATTCTCATCAAGGTGATTTGTGTGAGCTGCTGTTGTCACTGTCACCATCACACAAAGAAATCACCATGGAGCAACCAATCAACATAGCAGTGCCTCTTCTCCTTAATAGAGACATTGTTGCTCCAGTGAACCTCGGCTACTGAGCAGTGCACATAAGCCTTTAACATGTAGAACCAAGAATCATGTGCCCATCGTGCAACGTGACTTCTCCCAACTTCCGTGATCAGCTCATCCCCAAAGCCAACATTTTCTCAGTGTTGTTGCTTGCCACAAAACTCTACCAAATACGGTCCATTACTATTACTCATCTCTGAGATCTCTCTTGCTCCATACAACCCAAGCCTTAGGAACACTTTTTATCCTTGATTGGTGCCAGGATGTTGTCACTTCCACTGATGATGAGCAACAATGATTTCTTGCAACCTCATAATCTAAATCCGTCTCTACAAATATGTATGGTGTTGCCAATGTAGTTGCCTAAAAAGGATAATCCCAAGTTCAAGAATGAAGTCCTTTTGTCAACCTCCTCACATATGTTGTATGGAACTAACTACAACCACAGAGTACCGAGGGACTCAAGGAGCCCTCCACAAGCAATCGTGCATGACCTAAATTTTTCACATTTATTTATATTTGATTATTTAATAGTGACTTTTGTATTAAGATAGAGGTTTCCTTGTGCAATTTCCAATTATTTTATTATAATACATTATATTGTAATGCAATAAAAGGAATGTGTTTCCATTTGGGGTGGAACTTATTTATTTATATGGCAAGTTCCTATTCTTCTTCATTACCTAAATTTCTAATACATAAATAAAATCAATAAATATGTGGTCTAACTAGTTGATTTAGGTAGATCTGGCCAATGAACTCAGTTGAATGTTTGGGTCCACAAGTGGTTTGATTCAACCATTGAACCAGTGACCTAGATATCCATTGTGTTGGTTTCTGATTTAATTTTTATAATTATGCCATCTTCTTCGAGCATAAAGCATCAGATCTTGCACGTCAATTAGCGCTATACTCTTCGCCTTTTAAGAGGACGAGCACCACTTGTTAAGCCCACTTGTTAAGCATGTCCACAGGACCTCATGTATCAAAGAGGGATTTTCCTTTTGAAGATCTAAAAGCAACTTTTGAGCCAGACAGAGGAAAGCACCATGACTACTAGCTCCTCATAACATGACCTCTTTCCTCTATTCGTTACAAGGACTTATGAGAATGCAAGCACCAACCAACAATGTTTGCTTGCAACAACCTACTAGCAACCACGTCACATAAAGACACAAGCACCGACATTACTAATCTTTAATTGTTACTTGGTTGACCACTTTCCACCAACCACACCTCATACAAGCATTGCCAATTTCAGTCTCTACTCATGACCCAACCGCCTGGATGCTCCATTAAGTTTCATTTCAACCATATGTGAGTTGTATCTTTTTATGTTTGTGATAGTTTCTCTTGTCTATACTATAATATAATTACGTAGGAATAAGGCAACTTTCTCTGGGTTTCCTAGAATTTTTTCACACAATTTCTTTTTTTTTCTTTCACTTTTTCCTTATTTTTTGGTTGTTTCCTTCCTCTACTGGAATACAATTGCCTTTTTTTTAATGTTGTTTCATTTTGCTTACCACTTACTACATACCATGTTTTCATCTAAGTTGCATGGATACGGATACGGGTATCACATCAAATACGATACGGATACGGCGATACGACAAATTTTGAAATTATAAGATACGATACAGCTAGGATACGATGTGTGTGTAATATTAAAAT
>JBAMHZ010000048.1:5700622-5726489 GCA_037177395.1 Alpinia galanga | reverse complement strand
CAACAGTGTCTACTCCATTTTTCATTTTACTTTTTGCTCTGTATCATAACTTAAAACTTGAGTTTTCTATCGTCTTTGTCTTCTCTCCAACCTATTTATCTTTTGTAAATATAAAATATTAATTCTTTTCTCAATCATCGTATCTAATACTTTTATTGTTTTACTAGTGAGTGTTCATATGTTCAATGTTTCAAATCTAAGATAATCAATATTCTTGTAATGTTTTTTTTATTCAATCTAAGGTGTGAGAATTCTTATATATTTAATATTATACTCAAGTTCTCATAGAGATATAACGGTCCATGCCAAGACATTGTAGTCGGATCTTGCAACGCATTCCTTCTGAGGAATAACTTATCATTAGCACAATACTTTAATGGAACCTTGCATAATTTGTGTGTATGTTTAACATGGGTCGGCAATCTAATGCAACTCTTCTCTTTTATTTTGGTTTGGGACTGACTATGATGAAATATTTGCCAGGTAGAGCTATACAAAGTATTAACAATGGATTTAGAAAAACATGTTATCCCCTTTAAACTATTTTATAAGAATTCACGTTAAGGTATTAGCTCAGTTTGAGGTAGCTGTTCACTATTTAGGCTGCAAGTGAGCACCAAAAAAAAAACTCCAAATTTTTCCAGTAAGGTAATAGCTCATACTTTGGACTAAGCATAATATACTAGAGTTATGCTCTCCAAGCCACTCGCACACAACAATCATTTGGTGAGCTTTGATTTAAGGTAATATGTATCATTCCAGATTTGTATGTTAACTAATGGGTTGAATTCACTAAGCAATCCCCTCAGGACAATTATGTTTGACTCTGAGTGAAAGTAGCAACTTGTTGTTCCTGAGTAGAATTACTAATTGGGATGATCCCACTAAATGACCCAATTATGTCATTATGTTGTCTTCTAAATGGTAATAGCATAGTGTTTCATTTAGTACTACTAATGGGTCGAGCTTAAACTACATCCCACTTATAATAATGAAGTGAGACTTTTGGGGATGGTAATAGCTGATAATTTGGGCATAGTATTAGAAAAGCTTCAAATTAGCAAAGTGGTGACAGTAATAACTCATAGTTTGTGCAGTATCAGAAAAGGTTCTAGTTAGTTAAATCACTCAATTAGAACAGCTATCTAGTTTACATGGGGTGAGGTATAACTCTGCGTTGTGCAAGAGTAGCATTAATATTGTATTACCTGACTTGCTACCTCCCAGTAGTACCAATGTGGTAAACATGAAGCTAAAAGATTTTAAATAATTGTTTAACAAAATGTGAGCTGAGTTAATGGCTTATATTTTTGGTTTAGTGTTTTTCATTGGTTAAGCTTAATATTACAAGATGCAATTATATAGACACCAGCGAACTTATTTTTGATGATTAATTGCATCATGTGTACAAACATAGCCTCGTTATTTGGACTAATGGAATAAGTCGACCAGGCTACCTATATACAATATGTATTTGATAGGTGATACATCATTGTTCAGGTTGAGTATATTTCTCATTGATAAGCTGGGTCATTAGGCCATGGACTCAAGACTATGCATGAGAAACCCCACTTATGCTGATTACAATGCGGACTTCATGTGATGTTAATATCTCTTAGTAGTTAGTACAAGGTAAGTCTAATATTTCTACTTAAGTCAGCCTACTTTACATAATGGTATAGTGCATAACTTGAACTAATTATAGTTGCTATGAGTTAAGCTCAACATGACGCCCACTTACAACACCTATGATAGATTTCACGTAAAGCTAATAGCTTATTGTTTTACTAATAGAATGCACAGACTAGGTCACCAAGTTACTATACAATAGTACAACAGATATGTGACACACTTCTCGCAAAGGTAATAAACTGATTGTTTTGGCTCAATATAGTATTACTTATGGCAAGAGCTCGTAAAGGCCATTCATTCAGGAATATTTTGTGATAAACTTTCAATAAACATGATAATAGCTGACCACTGGATTTGACTATAATATAGCTAAAGGGATGAACACACAAGATGACCCCACTCAATAAATCTGTTGAAATAGTATTGAAGGCAATATATTATTGTTTGGGGTGAGTGTATTATTACTAATCATTGATCCTCCCCGCACATACAACAACTATGTGATAAATTTTCAGTGATTACAATAGCTCTTTGTCTGGTGAAGTATAGTATATGAATGCACTATGGTAACTATGTGAGAAAATTGATGCAGTGATAGTAGCTAATTGTGTGAACTAATTGAAGTGCACTAATAAGTTGAGCTCAATTGGCCACCTATATATTATCATTGCATGATAAATACCATTTTACAGTTTTTGGAAATTGTTGAGTGTATACATTAATTAAGCCAATTGCCACCTAGCCTAGAATTACATGGATAGTTCACCTAAAGATAATAGCTCATTATTTAGAACTAATATTAATAACAGGATAACAACATGCAAATACATATACTTGTCACAATTAGGATGTGAACATTTTGGAAAATTACTAGATTGCCAGACTTGGAGTCAAGGTAATGGTTTGCAATTTGTATATTGTTTGCAGATTGGTCGTTTAAGTTAAGTAGAATATTAATAACGGGATGAGCCCACCAAAACCCACTTGTATGGAAATTAATTACTAGATTTCAAACAAAGATATTAGTCAATACAATAAAAACAAGTGTATATGCTAAATACACTCCTTGAATTTAATTCTTTTTTTCTAATGGGCAATGATTCAATAAGAGAAGCATATGAAATTTTGGTTAACTTGGGTTTCTGTATATTCTTTTATCAGTCATCCAAGAGGGGTTTCCTTTGAGCTATTAGACTTAATATTCTGTCAAGTTAGCTTTCCACTTGGTGATTTGGTCATTAATTCAATGAAAAGTCCCGTCTTGGAAATGTTTTCTGAAGTTCACTTTGATTGTTTATAACAGCTCAGTCCACTGGATTGTGTATTTCTCCTGGTGGCCGCTTCCCCACATTTTCCACCGATGGAAAACCTCCTAGAAGAGTTAGCAAGGGACCCAAAGATCTTGCATTGTGCAGGTTATTTCGGCAGAACACTTGTTGTGATGTGACCCAAACATATCCTGCCTTGCTACTCATACGAAGACTGGCTTCTTCTGGAGAAGCCAGTCAAGAATGTCTGCATTTATGGGAACTCTTGGAGTGCTCTATCTGCGATCCACGCACTGGGGTTCAGCCTGGACCACCTTTAATTTGTTCCTCATTCTGTGATATGGTTTTTCAGGCATGCTCCAGTGCATATTTCTCCATTGATGTCAAAAATCAGGTACCTTTCTGTACTTAAAGCTAAAAAGTCATAGGTGTTTTAATATAGTTGGAGTGGACGGATCTATGTTATATAACTAAGTTGACAAATGATAAATGTGCATTTTGAAGTAGCCTCGTATCCACTGAACCAAATTATAGTATTGTTTAGACATAACAGCAATTGTTAAGTATTTTTGGTATATGAATAGCTTTTATATGATCGTGGTATGGCTGACCTTGTTTCAAGCGTTATAAAAAATTCATTTATAAGGTAGGATAGTTAGACAAGTTGAATCGACTAGAGCTAAAGGTGCAAGCGGTAGTAGATAGAGATGCAAGCAGACTAGTTGGGACTAAGGGGTGGTAGGCCGAGACCACATAAAACAAAGTCAACTAGGAAATCTCGCTAATATTACTTTGGATGGAAGTTAACAAAGGTATAAGATTTATGTAGCAGATTAATTGGGACTAACATGACTTGTGTTGCTGGAGTGGCAGAATTAATCTAGTTTGATTTTACATATAAAGCATCTTTACCTTCTGCTGATTCAATTAACAGTGAATGCAATAATCAGCTTTAAATTGCTTTCTTATTCAATTTGTTTTTTGCATGTATCAGGCTCTCTTACCTTGTGGCTTAAGCGACATTATCTGTGGTAGAGCTTCTGAGTGGGTCTCTAATGGTACAGAGCTCTGCCGCCTTGCAGGTTTCTTAGTTCAGCAAGATTGGCAAAGAGTGCAGTGGCTTGATGAGCCATTTTGCTATGGCGGGAAAGCAAGCCTGGAATCTATTTCTGATTCATGGAAATCTCCAGATTCTAGGTCGCCTGAAGATTTTCAGCAATGGGTGAGAGAAATGCCAATAAGGGAAAAGGTCTTTTGGGCTGTTGGAGGAATGGTTCTCACTGCAGGGCTACTACTAGTAAGGTGTGCTCCATGATAAACTTGACAAAGACCTTGCTGAATTCCCATAAAACTGTTTGTTTGAATTTTTCAGCGTACAATAGACAACTTAATACCAACCGTGAGACTAATGATTGAAAGAGGATGGAAGACTGGATGAAGATTAATTTATCCATCCACCTGCTCGATTTGACGAATGGACGGATGAAGTGAACCATCATCCGTTCATCCATTTTTTCGCCTGTTCTCTTAAAAGAAAAGAATAATTTGAAAGAAAAGAAAAGCGACAATATTACCTTGTTGTCATTTGCATCTTTTTGATCCCATGCAGCAAGCGGAGAAGTTACTCGCACCGTCAGAAGCAAGCAGCCATCCGTCGCACAGCGAGAAGGCTAGAAGCGAGGATCAACCAGCAGCCTTCGGCTAGAAGGAAATAAATGGGACGTGCAGTTACTCAGCACGATGTTTGGTGTAAATGACATGTTTCACTAATCGCTGTGTTGGATATCTTTCCCTGGTTTCTCTGATGGTTGATTCAAACTCAGTTTCTACCGGTGTCTTCCTCAGGAATTTGTTAGATGATGTATAGATGATTTGAAATTTTTGGTCGGCAGATCTAGTGAAGGTGTTTGCTTTGCTGTGCAATGACCAGCGCTTCATTTGTGCTCCTCTCTGATGGGTAGTTGTTCTTCTGTCTGCATTTTCGAAATGCAAAGTAATTTTCTAACACTTATATTTCAAAATTTAAAAAAAAATTAGCATTATATGAGCACTGTTGATAAAGGTAAGTAAAATTTAAATTCAACTGAAATAATCAATTGATTCGAACTAATTTATTAGAAAGTTTAGCTTTTTAAATTTTAAAAATTGGTTAAACCGTTTAAATTGATTAAATAAAAAAATATTTTATTTTTATTAAATTGGTTAAACCTTTATAAAAAAATTTTATTTTTTTTTTTAAATTAACGATTCTTGTACAGCTTCGATTTATTTGATTTTAATGATAAATTTTCATCAGGTTGATATAAAAAAATTTGGTTAATTCAATCTTAATTATTTTTTATTTTATCTTAAAATTTCTAAGAAATAATCATTATTTTTATTTTTAAAATTAAAAAAAAATTTAGATCATCTTTATATATTTTTTAATTTACTTTTGATTAAATTGATACAATAAATTTAAATATTTTAAATTAAATTAATAATTTTTATATAAAAATACTCAATAACATTTTTAATCAAGTTATTCGGATAATATATTTTTATATATTCAATATAATATAATTTTTATACTTCCAATATTTTTTTAAAAAATTAAAATATTACATACTAAAAATTGAAAATAGTTATTCGGATTAATCCTCCAATCAATTTTCTGGATCTCATGAACCGAGCCAAATATTGCGACTGCAGCAGTAACCACAAGAAAGGTATATACATTTAGATAGAAGCTTCCAAACGGAAAAATGATACTCCCGTTCGGATAATCATTATACGTTGATAATGGACGACAGCTTCTCTGCCTCTGCAATGGCATCTCAAATGGGTTTAACAAAAAGCACGCCTACTTCTTAGCATATGTGATGAGCGGATTTTGTTGCGTGATTTTCAAATCCAAAAAAAAATATAAAACTATCACATTAGTAATTCCTCACCGTTGCCCCTATATGTGAAGAGAGATAAATTAAGAATCCAAGATGGTTAACACAGTGATCTTCAAATCCTGAAGCATCTCGTCTCCATACTCCACAAAGGCGATCTCCGGCTTAGCTTCAACCATCCTAACCTCTTTGAAACCCGCATACTGGCCGAAGAACATCTGCAGCATCATGTGCGTAGCCTCGTGTGGAAGATTCTGAACAAAGAGAATGCTGTTCGGCATGGCTGGAGCTTCAGGTAGCATCGACTTGGACCCTCCAAAAGGCAACTGCGAAAGCTGAATAGGTTGGATATGGAAATCATGTCGAGGAAATTGATCAACACATTCAATTTTATGTTTGGATACATGAGACTCGAAAGGAAAGGAGGATGAAAAACAAGTATAATACCAATAACCAATCAGAGTTAAATATTACTCAAAACAATTGTATTGTCATTCAGCAAACTAATGCTCGACAGATATTGTTTATTTGTCAATGATATACTAGGTATACACCTATAAAGAATTCCACACCTAATCAAAACATATACTCTAGGAAATGGAGTTGGGGTCAAAATCTTGCTTCCCTATTTCCTTATTTGGAAAACGTGAATGGGGAAGGTGCATCTCCACTTGGCAGAAGAAAATTCTTATACTAAATGCAAAGCACCTATCATTATAATGAATCAATTAATCCATCTATATCGCAAACAGTTAAGTCCTGTATATATATATATGGTCCCTGTAACATGAATGGATAAACTTCACACATCCACCACAAATAGTTGGGACTTACAAAACTTGATTGATGGCAATAACGCATAGCCACGCCACAGTCTTGACTTCTCAACTTACTGTCCTATAAAGATCTGTGTCCTAGGCATCTTATATTAAAATGGGTAAGATTTCTCAGGTATAATTAGGAACTTAGAATAACTGAATGGATCAAAACACCAAAGAGCTAGTTGTCCATGTGCACACAGGGTCACATGGAGCTCATTGTGTTAACTTGGCCTGCCTAGACAACCCTGCCCGTCCTGCTAGCCTAGCCCAACTAGCCTTCTCAGCCACACCTGAACAGAAAAATATTTTCTCATCTGTGTGCCAAACTGAAAAGACTCTCAGACTCTCTTCTTTGTATATAAAAAAATTAATTTTTTTGGGATAAATATTTCATATAAATATTTTACAGGAAACAAAGTTTAGTAAGAGGGTTGTTCACTCAAAGGCCATTATTCATCTCAAGAATGAATTGATATTCATCCCAGTCTCCCCCAGTCTTTCTCAATACCAACTATATTTTAGAAATAAGGATAGCATCAAAGTTGTGGAGTTAACTTAGATTTAGAGAACATATTAAAAGCCCAGCAAAAGAAATAGAAATGTGAAGAAGCTTTACAGGTAGCACGGCTCCATTGGCACCCGAATAAGCAAAATTCAACCCTGCCCCAGCTTGCTTAGCATCATGGTGCTGCTCTCGCTTCTTTCTTTCAGCTGCATCACCAAATACCAATACAGATTGAGTCTCAACCTTAAGCCTCAATATAAAAGACCATTAGAAATTACTGATAATTAAAAATTAAATTACAACATGTTTCACATCATTATTTCACAGAGAAATTGCATGCATGATGCCTTTACAAATCAATATCTGCAAGTTAACTGTCAGTCGTGCATACACATGATCAAAAATAAAATTTCAAGATAGATTCACTGTGAAACATGAGCAAATATACATGTTTATAGACCAATAAAAAAAATTTGTATAAATGGATGTGTAGGTGGAATAATGCCCAAAGTAGTCAAGTTCCACCATATAATTTTGATATGTTTGGTAAAGTACGTAAGTTAGATTCACATTTTTTTCATCGGTGTTGAGTCTCAAGTGAGTAGGGGCACATTATTTGACATTGACATTGCATGTGCCATGGATGAAGTCCAAGTATGTTGAGATCAATTTGACATTTGGCAAATGAAAAGTCTCAACAAAGGCCGGCAGAAAAGGAAATTTGAGTAGGTTGACAGCTAAATTTGGTAGAGGAGAAACCCAGCATGTTCTAGCAGATAAGGAAGTTCAACACACAAGAAGTCCCAAAGGTAAGATCTATTGGCATGTATTTTGTACTTTTGGGTGTTGGGTTTTTATTGAATTTTAAAGCTCAGCTACTGAAACTTATTTTTGATGTGTCAAGGGAAAGAAGAAAATGAGAAAAATGCAGTGATTAAGACAGTGCAATCAAATTTATATTTTTTGATTTGATGCACTTAATAATGTTTTGATATATATTTAAATCTGCTTTGCATGAAGAAACCTTTATGTCTATATTTGTAATATTGATTTTTTTATGTGTGCAAAGAGGGAGAAAATGAGCAGTTTAAGTAATAACCCTAAATATATTGTGAAAGTAATAACCCCAACTTAAACAAATTGTGAAACATCAAAAAGGGAGATTTTTGGTTCAATGATGCCCCCAAGTTCTCAAGTTCAACCATATGGTTTTGATTATTTAAAAAAAGATTTAAGTTAGGTTATTTGACATTGTCATTGCAAGTGAAAGGGATGAAATCTAAGTAGATCAAGATGGGCTTGACATTTGAAGTCCAACAGGTGTTGGCATTGGCAGATAAAGTCTTACCCTGCTTTTTTTTCTACAAGAGGCTGTTTCAGAATTTGAATCCGTGATCTTTAGGTCACAAAATAACAACTTTACCGTTGCGCCAAGGCTCACCTTCAGTAAATCAAGTGCCAAATAACAAACAAAAATTCCTAGTAGGTGAAGGTCAATCAGAAACTCAATACACGGGAAATCCCAAAGGTAGATCCCATGGCATGTGAATTGTCAAAGATTATGGCACATGGTTTAAGATGTAAATCTTTTTTTGAATCACTTTTGAATGATTAGTGAGCATGGTACATTTTGAATTACCTATGTTTAAAACTCTTAAAAAATTATTTCATTAACGGAGCTATCCTTCAGAATCGGCAAACATTGTTTACAATGTCAATCTTTTTTTGAGCTACTTTTGAATAATCAGTGGACATGGTATTTTTTGAATCTATGTTTAAAATTCTTAAAAGGATCCTCTCAGTAATTATGTTATGGAGCTACAACTCCATAATCCACAAAGATGAAAGGCATGTTACCACCAATCACCACATATTTTGAAAAGGCATAACTTTGGTAGCTAAATGAGAGAAGAATACAAGGACGGGCCTACCTCTATCATCATGTCTTTTCCATCTTTCGTGAGGGACAAATGTTCCATCAGCCTTTGCAATTACGTCTGACTTGGTCTTTGCATACTGAATCACCTGGATAAGCAAAAATATTTTGTCATTCTATGTTGAAAGGACATGAGAACACTAAGTCATACCTTTGACACTATGAAGATTCATGGCAAACTAAACAAGTACACTATAAGACTCTGTATATAAAGTATAAATCATTCCCTAAAATTTTGTCTATTCATCTTCTATCAATTTGCCGTTACAAACAAGAAAAATTGAATAAATGGTCTGCCATGATCTGAGAATGAACTTACAAGGTTCTTTAAGAATGTGTGGCAGTTGAAAAAACAGCAAATTGAAGAAATATCTACCTCCAATACCAATGCCTTGTACCAAAATGCTCAAATACACAGAATATAATAGCTATAAAAAAAAATCCATCTACTGTATATACACGTATAATAAGTTAGGAGCCCCCATAGGTTGGCACAGTTGGTACCTGCATGAGTGCTTGCCACATAAAGTTTTGGGGTCAATTCCTAGTAGGTGCGACCTCTCCCATACTAAAGGAACACTATGTCAAGGCGAAGCCCCCTGTGATTTATCACCCTTCATTAAACCGGGAAACCAACCATGAGAGACGCTTGGTGTGAATGTTATCACGTTTTTCCACACATGTGTAACAGGTTAGGAACTTCCAATGCACAAATGCACAAAGTAAAATAGTGACAAAGAAAATTCCAATTTGTTTATATGATTTTTTTTTAAACTAGTTAGGAAATTCTAGTGTTGTCAGAGAAATGTATAGTTGCAGTCATGAAGAATAACTCATTGTTTTTAACCCAGAACATCAATAGCCTGTCATTCTCTATTCAGTAACGGTCAATATTTTGCAGAAATAAACATTGAATGTCTAAAATACAAACACTACATTCAACCACAAAAAGAATATCTCTGTGTTAGCATTGTAATCTCACAACATTGACATATGATGTCCCCAAAAACTATCATAGAATATGTAACACATACATAGAAGTTGAAGCATTTACCTTAATCATTCATGAATGGATCAAGAAATTATATAAAACTTTCAAAGGCATGAGTGATAAGAATTTCAAAAATCATATTCAAGACTAGGAATGGTTTTAGAAATCATTAAACTCTTTCCATAGGCTTGTCGTAGAAGGGAAATCCTTGCATCCGTTTAAGTGCCTCAGTCGCCGATGAGACTTCCTCAAAGCCTACCCACGCCTGTCCCTTGTGTTTCAATGTCTCGAAAGCAAGGACCTCTAAAATCTTGCCAAATTGAGAAAAAAACTGCGTGCAAGGACTTCTTGAGTTCTATAATGAAAGCATCAATGTTAGTTCCTGGTGAAGCAACTAAAACAAACAACAAAGAAAAGAAATGCACGCCCTTGACGGTATAGAATAGAGAAATGAAGAGAAGATAGCAATGAAATAACTGATATTGATCTTTTTAGGGTTTATAAGACGAAAGAACGGAGCGCTAATGCATCAGAATGAAGAACTAACCGTCAAATTTAATCTTCTCATTGAGATTGTTGATGTAGATTGTCATATTGACTGGGATCGATGGAGCGTCGCTGCCGGCACCGGCACTGCCGCCATCGGTGCTCATCTTGATCAATCTCTCTCTCTCTCTCTCTCTCTCTCTCTCTTCGCTAGCAAAACACGATGAAGCTCAACTCCAATTTAAAACCGGTTGAACGAGTAACTGAGCCGAACCGATCGGCCATCTAATAGCCCAGGCCGGTTCAGACCATCAATCAAGCTCTCAATTTTATTTTACTCAAATCTCGTCTATACGCCAAAGACAAATAATAATAATAATAACAAAGTTTTTAAATTAAAATTATAAATTTATAAAATGATTAGTAAAAATTTACAGGCCTGGGGATAAATATTAGACCGAGATAGATAGCACAAAAGCTATTTATCCTCCAAATTTTATTGGGAGAAATTAGTAGTCTAGATTAAAATGAATAATTATTTTGTTAAAATTTGAATTTTGAGCTTATTCTTTAAGAGAAATATTGTTATTCAATCGTAATTATTCAGGAATGAAATGACAATTAGCACACATGTCATTATACATGTTTAAATTATTCAATACCATTTCCACGGTCTATACCTATTAATTGATACAGCAAAGATATCCCACAAAACAAATTAATACTTTCAAAGATGTCTTGAATCACAATCATTTCAACACTGCATTAGATCAACTTCAATGACATATCCATAGATTCTACCTATGATTGATAAACCAAACTAACACGGCAAAACAGATTAATAACTTCAACACTGAAATGTTTTACTTTCAACATTATCTTGACTCAGGATCTTTTCGATGAAATTGTCGAAGTCTACTTCGGTCAAAGCAGCATGAGACTTCCCCTTGAGCTCCATTACCTTCCTCAACTCCATGCTCCCCTCGGAATACAGGTCCATCAATCTTCGCACTGCTCTAGCGATATCCTCCCTGGATACAACACCCTTCTCCTCATCCATTAAACTAAACCCCACTCTCCAATCTTCCACGATCAACTTACCATTTGGATACTGATCCCACATGAGTGGAAATGTGAGCATGGGCACACCTGCATGAATGCTCTCTAATGTTGAGTTCCAACCGCAGTGGGTCAAGAATCCCCCAATCGAAGGGTGGCACAGCACTGCAGCCTGGTTGCACCATGGAACGACCATACCTTTCTGGCCGATGAGCTCTTCGATGTTCTTTGAATCAGACATGGACCAGAGGAATGGATGCCCACTCATTTGAAGCCCAATAGCTATCTCTCTGAGCTCTTCATTTGTGAAAGGAAGGAAGCTACTCAATGATACATACAGCACAGACCTTTGTGGATGAGAGTCCAACCAGTTGAAGTAGCATTTTGTGGTGTGTTCAGTGACAATGTCATTGACAAGGGGGCCAATGGAGTAGAAGGGGACTGCAAGGACGGAGCGTAATGCATCGAGGGCTCTGGTTTCGAGCTCATTAAAGGTGTTGAAGAGGATACAGTGAGCAGTGGCAAACCAAGATATGCCTTCAATGAAGGCCTTGAGCATGCCTTCACCGTTGGAATGGGTGATGAAATCTTCCAAATGGCTAGAGGTGGGTCTCGGAGCATAATTGAGGTAATTGCTTCTGTTACCTGAAAAGAGAGAGAACAGTATGACTCAAAAATTCTTCATGAAGAGCAAGCATGTTAAAAGAGCATAAAATTCACATGATAGCATTGAAGATACAATTGAGTAACTGATTTACACTTGAAAAGTTTAAGATGTAAGGAAAAAATTATGATGTGGACTCAGCAAAACGATACAAAATCAAGAACAACAATAAGTGCATCCCAACAATTTGAGTATGTTATATGAATCTTATCCCTATTAGAATTCTATTACTTTATACACAAACTTACAGACATTATAGTCGATATTGTAGTATCAAACAATAATTTTATATAGTCAAACGTGCAAATTCACATTTGTTGGCTACCGAAACAAAAATAATCTGTAAGAAGTACCCAATGGGCAAGCCACCCTCACCAAATGGCAAAGCTGGCACTTGGCACAAACAACTTGTGATTTGTTAGGCCTTGCTAGGCATGACATTCAAACCAAGTACGATACATCTTGACAATCAGAAGTCTATTTAGTTATAACACACTAGAGTTTCCAAGTACAGGAACAATTAGTAAGACAAACCAACCAAATGAGGTAGCCAAAATACGTGGCAATGCTCGTATTGGGTTGGTCCACCATTTTTGAGTTGTGATAGGCACAAATTCACTCTCTGTGATCGAATTTGGGCTCACAGCTTGCCTAGCTCTAGCATGATCATTGACATCTCTAATCATGTAGGGAACCTTATAGCCATTACTTTGTTTCATAACCTCACTTTTTATGTTTGTCAAAACAATACTAAAAACCAACACATAAGATTTTGGAACTTCCATAAAATTAGGACACATAAGAAAGCAAAAAATATTCAATGACATCGAACAAGAATTGACTTCAGATCCAATCAAAATTAACTAAATTACGAAGCTAATAAATGAACGATCTTCAAAGTATGGGATGGATCTTTCCGTGTTACCAACAAATGCACGACAAGTTGAGACTCGAGATAGCAGAAATGTGCTACGGGTTTGGATCCGATTACTTTCCGGGTTATCGGATTTAGATCAAGTTCAACGAATAAACAGCGCTTACCGGAAATGGAATGCTCGATCTCCGGTGGAGAAAGGACTTTGAGCTGTTGCAAGGCGAGGAATACGGTGGCGGCCTGGGGGAAGAAGGCGGCGATGGGGATGCCCATCCGACGCGCCATCCCAGGGGCCCACGGGAGCATGGAGTCGGCGACGAGGGCGGCGGGAGGTGGGTCGAGCTCTGCGAGCAACGCGGCCACTGGGGGGCCCATATCGACAAGCACCGCGCGGATGAAGGATCCGAAGTCGGCCCCGCGGGCGCGCTCGGACGGGACGACATTGGGGATGGAGCGGAAGCGGACGGAAGGGGGCAGCGGAGGGGTACTGGAGGAAGAGAGGAGGGAAAGCCACTCCTGGGTGAGGACGACGGTGGCGAGGAAGCCGCGGGAGGCGAGGCGGTGGGCAAGGCGTAGCAACGGGTGGATGTGTCCTCGGCCGGGATAGGGGAGGAGCACCACATGGCGTCGGCGGAGATCGGAGGTGATGGAGAAGGATGGTTGCTCCATGGAGTCGAAGTAGGGCAGCAGAGGGGCTCCCAGTGTGGATGCGCGCGCGCGTGCGAGAGAGAGATGGGAGATTCTTTAAGGGAAAGCGCAGATGGCCACTTGAATCAACGGTTGAGATCAAATTACGATCGAATTTGACGGTTGAAAACAAGTCTGCACGACTACTACACCCAACAACCTTCTCTTTAAGATCCTGGACCAGATTTGGCCTTTCCATGTGTGATGTGTCCGATAAAACACCGACATTATTGCACTCTGCAGCTCATTATATTTATCATAAAATATAAACTAATTTATTTATAAAAATATTTTTTTAAAATCTGCAAATTTTATTCAATATTAAAAACCTATTTTATTATTTAAATTATTTATTTAGTAATAAAAAAATATTCTAACCTGACAATAAAAAATTTCAAAGAGAATTTAATATTTTCGAAAAAAACTACCAACTATTGACAGTTGAAAATTTCTTTTTTAGCTGAGGATAATTTCGTCCAACCGCCTTTTCATCGCCGAGTCGCCGGCGGCGCCACCGCAGGTAAACAGCGTCAGCTCCTATTTCCAGCACACATTGTGGCGGTGTGAGAACGTAAAGGAAGAGCCTTGTTGTGGATTCTTCGCATCCTGAAGTCGGCGTGGGAAGCCGATGCTTCAAGGTCAGTCGGAAAGACCAAAAGATTCATCCATCATTATTTGGTTCTTCTGCTATATAAGGTAAGAGGAAACACAATAAGCCAACAATAGCAGCGAGATGATCTTTACCTACCTTTTCAGTAACTTAATATAAAGAAATCGGCGGGGGAAGAGGAGAACCAGCGAGAAAGACGCAGCTTTTGAAATTCCTTTTTACAAAAATAGGTGCCAGTTTAGGGAGAGAAACGGGAACCGAACGATCGGCGTTTGTGGCCTCCTTCACGATGAAGGGGTCGCTGGGTAAGGTGGTCGTCGTTGTCGTCATCGATGGCCGTCTCCTGGCCGACTTCCCTCCAAGTGCTCCTCGTCGTTGCTTCCGCCGCGGCCTTCTTCACGCTCCCAGTCGAAAAGGTAACCTTTTTTTTATCTTTCCTCTCCAATGTTAGTGATCTGAATGCGCTGTGCTCGAATATACTACCCTGCTCCACTATTGAGCTTGTTCTCCTCCCAAACACCATTTTTTTCCCCCTCTTCATTCTGAATTCGACAATTTTTATAAGGATTTTTCATGCTCCAGTAGCAAATCAGTCAGTCACCGTGATAGCCAGGAACAGTCCAGTGGAAGAAATATCCTGACATAGGATCAAGCCCAAATAAAGTTTTGGGAACACTCTTCCGAAGAAATAAGATTAGTTCCAGCATTTCCCTTGTTAAGTTAGACAGTAGGTTTTGAGCATGATTAATTAACCGATACCCTTTGAAGGATTGATAACTAAAAGCCTTTTTCATCTACATGGCAATTGTTGTCTAAGCTAAATTCTATTATGTTAGCTTCAACAAGACCAAGATTTTTTATTTTCTGAACGTGCTTACATATATTGAACTCAACTGCAGTGCATCAAAGGTGGGAAGGACTGGAAGATGAATTTATTTGTGTTGATAGAACAATTTAATTAAAAAAATGATGTTCTTTACAATCTCATTCTCGATCTTGTCGGATTGACCAACATGATGATACTTGACTAAGAACTTATTATTTCATCTCAGTGAAGGCATAATAATGGTGCTGCATTTCTTTGCATATCATGACATTTTGAAAATCTCAATGTAATATTTGAAATTAAACCATCCCTTCAATCCACTGACATCTAAATTTAATTATATTTCCAGATTTTGATTTTTGAAGCAGTTCTTTTTTTGATAACACAAGCAAAAATCTTGGTCTATGGGGACCTGTTGTGCTGTAAGCCTGTAAGTGCCTAGCATATAGCAATGGCGTCTTCTTGATTTTCCTTCAACCTTTTTTCCCCCTCTTTGGCTCATATTTGCTACTAGCACAATCCTCGGTGACTAAAGTCTGCTAATATTCCATGAGTATTTCCCCAAATGTAAGATATTATTGATACGTTTGAATAAACCATAAAATAAGTGAAAATAAGTTTTGAAGTTTTTGGATATACTTCAATTTCTGATTGAACTATGTATCCCTTATTATCGTGCACAGTTGAACAAAGGAGTCTCCCAAATCATTTTGAGCACTCGATGAAGTGGCTAGGCTTAAAAAGAGAATCATGCTGTTGTTCGCATGAATATAGATAATCGCAATATAAAATTTTAAAGAGAAATGGTGTCAAAAAAAAAAGTCAAATGTTTTGTTTTTTTATTTATCGTGTTTTATTAAAAAAATGGAATACAAAATCTTCACAAAGTAGATCAATAAATGTTTTCAAAATTACTTGGAGAAAGCCAGCTCCAAACAAGTCCAGACTCGAAAAAATCGTATTAAGGAAAAAAAAAACGGGGGGAACAGAAACGAGTTTGGCATAAAAACACCACCACAGATTAGTCACCCTTGACTTTTAGCCAAAGTTATTTTAAAAAAAAAAGTCCTATACAAAAACAAAATTTGAAGAATTCAAGCCCAAATCTACCATCACAGACCCATCCATTTTTTTTTACATGTCTCAAGCCATTAGATCCATGTCGAGAAACCTGTAGCAGCTGAAGTGCTTCACCTTGAACTTCCACTCCGCCGTGACAGGATCATACGCAATGAATTCCGCTCCTTGCTCCTTCACCTTCTGCGTCAGCATCTCCTTGTACCTCTCCACCCTAGGACCCTCCGTCAACTGCTCACCTGTCTTCTTGTCAATGCATTTGATGTTGAGGAGCGTAACCTCTGCAGGTTTGTTCAGCCCTTGCCCGACTGGAGGCTTCTTATCATCATCGCTGTAAACGATCACCTCGCGGTGGTTGAACTGGACAATCGACTCCAGGTCGAGCGCCCGGACATCTGTTTCTCCATAGAACTTGATGCTTCCATAGCCATGCCGACCAACAACAAAATCCTTGACATGCCGGCAGAAGCCTGGCTCCGCACGCTCTTTTGCAGCCAGTTCCTGGATTCGAGGGATAGTATAATAATCATCTTGGCGGAGCTTAGGCATCAATGCTTCTATGCCTGGACCATGCTCATACGTGATCGCAGCCTTGCCTGCTCTGTGTCCAGATATTTTCATGTAAGAATCTGCGGCTCTTTGCGTATGATCGTCATTGATGCCACCATTCGCCTTGTGCGTCGGTTTGGAGGGCGATGCAGTTGGGCCAGTGTGATCCTTGGAGTGTCCATTCTCAGTAACAGGCTCTGCATAATTTTGAATACCACAGAATAAGAACCCATAAAGATACACAGCAACAAAAGAAGAGAAATTACCTGGACTAATTTGACATGCCAAAAACCTCCAAATGTTTTATATTGAGTAAAAAAACAATAAACAGCTTAACCATTTTCAGTAATGCATTCTCAAACAAAACTTCTAATGTTATCAAACAAGTAGATCTAATAGTCACAGAAAGATCACACAAAAGTTATCTTGCAACTCTCTACAGTTTTGTATTTGGAAAATTTTAGCAGTGATAATTCTAGCCCAATGAAATTGTCTGCATTCAATTGACAAAAAAGGCCCACATGGTCAAAATGCAACTTGAAAAGCATTATTCAGTAATATATCAGAAACCCAAAACAACATCTATAGTGCTGAATGCTGATTCAATAATAGCATCGTGAAAGCTTTTACTTTTCTTTCTGAACAAAGATTCAAGTTCGGATTCATAAAGGATAAACTGGTACACGAATCTTACCATCATTATCACCGTCATCAAGTTCCTTATAAGCTGGGGCAGAAGGCTCTCCTGGCACTTTACCTGAATGAAACGCCATCAGGTATTAGCGAACGACATAAAGTTAATTTATTCTAAGTAAACAAAAATTATATTTCTTCTCTCTATATTTCACTATCCATGTCTCTTAATAAATAGTATTTTTGGTTGGTTTTCCAGAGGTATAAAACCAAATAAATTGTCAAAATTGTTTATTTCATCTTTATTTATTTTCTATAACCTTTTTCTTAAAATTCCATGGCATGACTAATCGATTTGCTTCTTTTATAATTAGAAGAATAATGAATATGGCGTAGATTCATATAAATAGGTACTTTAGTTAGGCCTCCAACTTAACTCTTTCAAACTTTGATAACCTATCATCCAAAGTTTTGCCTGTAGAAAATTCCATCGAAGTCTATTTAACCTCATCATAACTGATTATAATTTTATTATCCATGGCCACTGAGATTTTAGCCACTTTCTTAACATAAGATAATGGAGAAGAAGAATCTTACCATTTTCAATGGCTGAGTTTGGCCTATGTTTGGAGATACTACTACCCTTTTCCATAGTACTTCGAGGAGGCCATTCCTCAACTGGACGTATAACTAGAGCCCTAGGATTTTCTCTGGGAATGAAAAGTGCATCTGCTTTTGGTGTGGAAAGTGTTTCATCATCAGCAAAAAAGGGCAACTGCAGATGGAAAGATATTGCAAAAGAAGAGTTATTAAGATGAAGACAATTTTTTTGCAGCTTATACTTCCCTAACTTGCAACCAAATTAGCAAAATAGCACATTATCCTCATATTAATTTCTCACCTTTGGGCCATCAGTTTTAGGGGAGTATTTCCTTGGAGGCAGTCTAATCCTTCTCTGAGAGGAAAATCGTGGAACTAGTAACAGTGAATTCCTTGCAGGAATAGGCTTATCAGCAACCTATTGACAGCAAAGAAATTCATAAGTGGAATATGATAATGGATAGTTCCACTTATCATAAATTAGTCATTCAATATTATAACTAAACTTGTCATTTTTAATAAAGTAAAACTTACAGGCATGCTTGAAATTCCATACTGAATTGAGGGGGCAGAGCCCACACGACCAATTGACATCTGAGGCATTGCAGGAAGTGTCCCAAAAGGATTTGCAACAGGAACTGGTTGCATGACTACAGTCGACTGACCAGAAGCACTGAATCATGGATAAACAGGAGAGTTACCAATTTAATGAATAAAGAAATGAAAAAAAAAAACAGTCCTTTTGAAGCCTCACGTTGTAATCTTTTATTAAATTTGAACGGAGGCTCAGAACTTAAAGCAATAATATGAAAATCCATGAGGTTGACTCCCAATTGGCAAATTAAAGAAAAATGAAACAAATTGACCCCCTTACACTGACTTCACATGTCAAGTGAAATGGAAATTATTTGAAATCACTAGTGTATTCTTACCACGATAGCCCACCTGTTGCATTACTTCTTAACTTGGGTCAACAATAAATATAACCATCTTGGTTCACAGCTGTTGTATACAAAAATCATTTCAAGTTGAAACACTTATGGAAATCCTTAGATTAAGTTGTAAGTCAATTGGCTCATTAACTGGTCAATATGTGATCCTGATCAAGAAGTTTCCTTAGCTGACAAAATTTCTTTCCATAGAGGAGGAAACATGCCATTATTAGTTCGCTGCAGCTATTACAATATTATCATGTCTTACACGATACAGCTAGGCAAGCAGAGATTATTGTTATCTCTTAAAAGCAAATTTACATTTTGCAACATAAAAAAAACTGAAGAAGAACAAGATCACGGATCTAGAAAATAACTAGGATAATTGACTAGTAGATCTAGTGCCTTTTTCTTTAATAAAAACTAAGCTCAGTTGTTTCAACATGGAAGGATGACTGTGTATGTCACCTTTTAACAATTAGATTGCAGAATATTGGAAGAAACCATATTGCTCGCAGCATTAGCATAGAAAAAAGAAGAAGAAAATGTCAGGTGGAAAGACAGGATAGCAAAAAAGAAAAGGAACATACGGCTGTCCAAAGGAGCTTTGACTGAAGATATTTGACATAGCACCAAAGCCACTGGAAGAGGCTGAATTTCGACAGAAAAAGAAAAGAAAACAAATATGACAGATTCTCAAATCTGAGAGACCAATTAGAAAATCAAATAAGGGACAGGAAAATTCATCAGATATACCTGGTTGTGTCTGTCCAAAAGTTGAAAATGAGAATGCATTTGATGGCTGGACAGCTGGAGCTGGTTGGAAGTGTGTCTGCGCTGAAGGCTGGGAAGACGAACCGTAATTATCATTCGAACCCCCTCAAATATCAATAATATCATATGAATGCATTAAGCAAACATTACTTACAGTTGTATTAAATCCAGCTGGAGTGCTTAAAGGAAAGAGTGACGGCGTTGAACTGCCAAATAAACTCCCACCAAAACCAGTAGATGGAGTGCTAAATAGATTTGATCCAAAGGCAGAAGTTGTTCCGCTAGTTGGCTGTCCAAAAGGTGTTGATGTTTGCCCAAAAGGAGCAGGTGAGGACTGGAATAACCCAGAAGCTTGAGTACTGCCAAATGCCAAGCCAGATCCAAAAGCTGAACTAGACCCTGCCAATGAATTGCCGAAGACTGATGTTGAAGAGCCAAAAGAAGGTGCACTTGATCCACCAAAAAGTGAGGGTGATGAACTTGAACCAAATGTAGAACCACTAGAAGCACCAAACAAAGAAGTAGTTGTAGAAGTTGAACCAAATGGACTTGATGAGGAAGCAGAGAATGGTGAGTTGAAAAGTGATGTAGAAGTAGAACCAAACCCAGATGAACCAAAACTTGGAGATTTAAGAGCAAAGGGATTCGAAGGAGTGCTTGAAGAAAAAGGGTTTGCCGCAGATTGACCAAATGTGCCTGTTGAAACAAAAGGGCTGGGTTGAGATGGTGCAGAAAAATTTATTGCTCCTGCAGCCTGTCCAGACTGGTTGGATCCCCCTGATAGAATAATGTTTTCATTAATAACAGCAGAATATTTAATGTATGAGAAAAGGCAATAATGGAAAACAAGGCTGCTAGATAGTTATGGCAGTTGAAAATAGCATATGCACTATGTGAAACATAATCAAGAATATGGATGAATTGTTGAACAAGATAAACTATACAATCAGTAAATTAGCCCTATGATACTATTCTTTTACTCAGAGCATCAATAGGAAACATAATCCAAATCAAGCAAAACAGAACATCTAAGCAGGAAAATACTTAAAACATTTTACAAGCTCTTCGTCTGCCATTTTCAGTAGCACATACAGAAGTCACAAGTCCAATATATTTTTAGGGTTATGCAAGATTTTTTTCAAACCAAATGATAAATGGAACAGTGAGATTCAAGGAATAAGAGACTCGAGAAAGAGCATACAATCACTCAGAACCAATTAACTTTTACCTTTATCACCTCGTTGATAATCCTCCCATCTTAATTCCTCATGACTCCTTTCTTTATACACAGACATTGCACTTATGGATTCCAGCTTGCCAGCAGGCTGACTACTAGTTCCACCATCAGCCTCGGGTGTAGGGCTATACGATGCAACTCTTGTTCCTCCAGGCTGAGTGCCAAAAGTTGATTGTCCGAAACCTGGGCTACCAAAGGATGGCATTGTTGCATGAGCACCTGCAAGATATCAACAGAGAGGAAAATAAAATGTCAGAGGTACTACTTAATTTAAAAAATTCAGCTAGCAGAAATGCATGCAGCAAGTTCAAGAGCAATATATAGCCACCTAAGAGCATTACAATATAGAAATATGAAAAATGGAAAACAAATATTTTGTCAAGGAATAGAGTTTCCAGAGAAAATGTCAAAATAACTTGCCAAATGGGGAGCTCTGAGCACCAAAAGGAGATGGTGATGCTCCAAAAGGTGTGCTGCCAAATGCAGATGTTGACTGGCCAAAGGCTGGGGTGGAACTAAAACTGAAAGGGGTATTTGATGTGCCAAAAGCAGAAACAGTTGGAGAGCCAAATGTTGGAGCACTAGACGCAACAAACGCTGGTGTATTTGAAGACCCAAAGACAGAGGTGTTTTGAGTACCAAAAGATGGTGCTGCTGTTGTACCGAATGCTGGAGAACTTGAAACCCCAAATGAAGTTCCTGTGGAACCAAAGAGGGACGTTGTTGTCGAACCAAATGCTGGGGTTGTCGTAGAACCAAATGCAGGTATGCTTGTGGCACCAAATGCTGGTGTAGTTGTGGCACCAAATGCTGGTGTACTAGCTGTACCAAAAGATGGGGTGCTTGTAGAGCTAAAAGTTGAGGTAGTAGTAGCACCAAATGCAGGTTGACTGGATTGACCGAATGGGGTTGTGGAACCAAAGAGGCTGCTCCCAAATGCTGGCTGTGTTGGCTGAAATGTACTGCCAAATGGACTTGATTGGTTTGGAGATGAACCAAAAGTCCCAAAGGCTGGCTTCTGTCCAAACAAAGAAGAACCTACAAACAAAAAATTTGTCTCAGCATCAGGGAATTTCTCCCAAAAAAAAGGTGTCAGAAGTATAGAAACACATGGAAGCAAAAAAAAAAAAAAACTGAAAAAAAAAATCAAATAAATTGGCACATTGGAGAGGCAGTGCTTAGTCACAAAGGCATAAATTTCATAGTAGTTGGAACATAAAACCATCATCGTCAGGCTCTCTCTTTGTGATAAAAGTCCAAATCAGAAAATATTCACAGTGGAACAAGATACATAAAACTTTAGTGAGTTAAAATGTCATAAACAGTTTCAATCAGAGTTTAGATTCCATGCAAAAATAATGATAATAAGCATATATACAACTTGTAGATGCATAATCTAGTTCTCAATGGAGCTGGAATCCATACCAACCTCATTCACAATCGGATATCAACTAGAAACTCCTATAAGGAAATTCTAACTGAATCGAACATCCTAATCAGACTTCTATTACCAATTATATAGGAGTTCCTATCTCTTCACAACAATAAACAAGATGAATGGAATAAATTACTCCTCAATCTTATTGTCCAAATAATTTACTATATGTTTTCAATAATTGAAAGAAACTAAAACATCAGCGAGAAAATGAATAAGATTTCTAAAATGATAATACTTTAGCTAGCAACAAGCACAAAATAAGCAAGAATTGACAGGATGTCAAGTCTATCATCCAGCTCATGACCAAGCCATTTTACCGCAATCTAGGAATTAGCTATGATTAAGAACGTACCACCAAATGAAGAGGAAGCACTGCCAAAAGCAGGAGTTGATGATGCACCAAAGGCAGGCATTGAACTCCCAAAAGCCGGAGCTGATGAAGCACCAAACGCAGGAGTTGATGGCTGTCCAAAAACTCCAGTAGACGTGCCTCCAAAAATTGAACTCCCAGTCTGCGTACCAAAAGGATTTGGGCTTCCAAAAGGTTTGGGCGCAAACGGATTAGTAGCAGCACTGCTTGTTTGCCCAAACATCGGCTGTGAACCAAACGGACTAGTTGAAGATTGACCGAAAGCTGTACATCCAATTAACCTCGCTCAGAAATAGAATTACAGAACAAATAAATTAATAATGAAGAATACAGAAATTTCAAAATAGGAAAATAAACTTGCAACTTAGATGTAAAGCTCAAAGAAACATGACAAAACTCAGGTTTAAAAAAAGGCTCTAGGTCCAGCAAAGAGCATCAATCTTGTGTGTAAATAAAAGCAAAATTCTAATTTCTAGTCAGTATACACAAGACTAAGAACAATAAAGACAATCATTCGTATTGTAAACAAACTAAAATTCTGCGGCCAACTAACGGGAAATGAACGCGAGCGACATACAGTGGATATACAGCACACCAATTAAAAAGTCAAATCACCCAAGCTCAATGCCACGAAATAACCAATCTAGACATCATATCCAAGTCACTATAATTCCATGCGATAATCCCAAATCTGGAACAGATCAAAAACGCCATTTTCACAAAAAAAACAAAATCACAATCAGAAGTCGTCGAACGCAAACAAATTTCACAGAAAGAATCCTAGCACCCAGCGGCGAGGACGCGAAGCATACTATTGCTGGAGCCGAACATGGTTGCCGAGTGACGAGATCTCCCAGACGACCGGATAACAACTAGGGTTCCTGCAGCAGCGCGAGCACAGCTTATAAAATGGCCGAGAAAGTGCTCAACTCGTCAGTTTAACTTGAGACCAACACAGCAAGGATCAAACGAAGAATGGGGGCAGTCCAAAAATACCGCAGAAAAATCGACGTCCGAGACGAACATGGAACGCGCGATCTGCCCCTGTCGCCCTCGCTCGATCGGATCGCCAAAATCCAGGGGAAATTTGCAGGCCAACAGAGAACTATGGGAGTAGTGGGATTTTAGGGCATTCGTGTCAGGCCTTTAATTTATCGAGGGGTTTTTTAACAAATGTCAAAGCGTCAGGAGCAAGCGGCGGGCAACACGGACATAAACCAGTGTTGGGATCCAGCGCGCCCACTAATTTGAAACGTGGACGAGCATGTGTGGAGGAGGAGTTATTTTGGTGCTGGGAAGACTGTAGCGGATCAAATTTGTTAGAGAAATTGTTTTGAAGGATAATTTTTGCACAGTTAAGTTTACGAGTAAACGCCAAACCAAATTTTATGTTATAAATTTAGTCTATAAGGTAGCTAGGTATTATTTACTAAACAGCTTCGATCTCGAATATACTGTTAATATTTTAAAAATTATAATGTGTGTGTTTGTGGTACGTATTATTTGTAAATGATATTATTTTAATAAATAAAATATGTGAAGAAATAGAATATCAATGAAAAATATTATAAGTGAAAGATTTTAAACTCAATAAACTAAATACAAAATATATGGAGTTTAAGTTTAGTAACATTAGACAAAATGAGACAAGTGTTAAGATAGGAAATAACGAGTTGTCAAGAACTAAGAGCTTTAACTATTTAAGATTATTTTTGCAAAACGATAGAGGAATTAAGAGAGATTTTTACATAGAATACAAGCAGATTGGTTGAAATGGAGGAGAACGTCAGGTGTTTTATATGATCGTAAAGTGTCTCTAAAACTTAAAGGGAAGTTTTACAAAACAGCAATTAGACCTGCTATGTTATATAGAGCTGAATGTTGGGCTACGACTCAAGCACATGAGCAAAAGATGAGAGTTGCAAAGATGAGGATGTTAAGATGGATGTGTAGACATACGAGGATGGACAGAATAATAAATAAGAGCATTAGAGAGAAAATCAGAGTTACATCTATTGAGGAAAAACTCCGAGAAATACATTTAAAGTGGTACGGACATGTACTTAGATGACTAATAAATACTCCAATTAAGGGATGTGAAAATATGATAAATACACACATCAAATGTGGAAGAGGAAGACCAAAAAGACTTGATTAACAATAACAAAATAAGATAAAATTTATTTAAATATAGATGATAATATAGTAGGAGATAGAGTCTAATGACGTAAGAGAATCTATATCGCAAACTCCACTTAGTGGAATAAGACCTAATTGTTATTGTTGTTGTAGATAATGATATACTAGGAGATAGAACTCAATAGTATAGAAAGATTCATATAGCCCATCTAGTGAGATAAGACTTGATCGTTATTGTTGTTGCGATGACACTGTACCTACATTGTTGGGTATGAAGCATGCTGAATTTGATGTGTTAATACTCTTTAACTTGGTTAGTTTATTTGTAGAAATAAAGGAATATCAGTTAGATAATTAATTGAATTAAATTTTATGGTACTGTAACATGTAGATGCATATTGAAATGAATTTGATGATTTTTTAAATACTATTTCACTTAGTTAATTTACTTGTCATACTATACCGTAGAAATACTTGACGTGCATGTGTTAAAGCATGCCAAGTTGAATTGAAATGAGGTTTATTCATTTGATATTCTTTTGTGTAAATTTTATACAATATCAATTAATAATTAAATAAGAAACAATTTTATTTATTTTATTTCAATGTGTATCGAGATGAGTTCATACAAGTTTACTCGTAGTCTAAGTCCACTTATTTACTTAAAGGGCAGCCCAGTGCATGAAAATCCCACTACGTGGGATCCCGGAGAAGGATCCATTGTACGCAGCCTTACCTTGCTTTTTTTTGCAAGAGACTGTTTCCATGATTTGAACCCATGACCTTTAAGTCACAAAACAACAACTTTACTATAGCACCAAAGCTCCCCTTCAAGGCCACTTATTTACTTATGGCAATAAAATTATCGGGATTACATAAT
>JBAMHZ010000048.1:5677651-5690068 GCA_037177395.1 Alpinia galanga | reverse complement strand
AAACATTGTACATTTCTTATTATTGTGCAATCATGATCGATCAGACGACGAAGAACGCATCACGCATGGGTGCACACTGTCTAAATAAAAATGTATTAAAGATAAATATAATATGATAGTAGTAAATGATGGAGAAATAAAATAGTAGTGAAAAATATATTTTCATCAACTTTTTAATAAAGGTTTAGGTGACCAACTTAACTTATGTAATTTAAGTATGTCAAATGAGCATAAAAATTTAAATTTTTATTGTAGAATTCAAATTCCAGAAGCAGAACAAATTTTAAATGTAATGCAAAATAGAAAAACCATAAGATCAGATGATATTCCGATAAAGGTATGAAAGTACCTAGGGAAACAAGATACTGAATGACTTATAAAATTATTTAACATGATATTAAAAAAATATAATTAATAGAAAGTAAGTACTCTATTTTCTTTATATAAGAATAAGAGAGACGTATAAAATTGTACAAATTATAGAAGTATTAAACTAATGAGTCATACCATAAAACTTTAGGTAGGTGACTCTGTCACAACTGTCTGATCATCAAAATATATAGTACTCTCGTTGTGCGATCGTCAGAGAAAATGAGAACTATACCAACCCCTAAAACCATAGGAGGGGGTTTCCGTTGACATCGCTCCAGCCAAACCACTGTCGAATTCTGATCAAAATTTGATCCACAGTGCAACAGCTGCTGGGTGATCGCAATCGCGATAAATTCCAACCGAATTCCTATCGGAATCTAACCACGATACGATCAGACTCTGACCCCGATCAAAATCTAGCTAGACAGGGGCAGAAGGGGTAGCGACAGTGAAGAAGACACATTCCTCGTTACTATGCGTCACTCAAGGGGTGCACAGGAAATGAGCATTTAGTGTATCAAATTTGCAAATGTGTGTATGTATATTCAAAGTTAATCACTTTAATTTAATAAAAAAATAAATTTATTATTTAATTGTTTTCCATATTAAATAAATATAAAAATAAATTTTTATTAAATTAAACATCAAATAAACTTCATTTATCATTCAATTGAAGTCGAGTTTTCTATAAACACAATGGTACCGTTCATCCATATATTAGTTACTAATTTTAAGGGTAAATTTATCTCTCTTATAACGACAGTGAAGCACATCGACAGGAATCGTTAGGTCGGTAGATTCCCAAGGTACATTTGAAACGACTTAATGCCTGTCATTCCCTCCACCTGTCAACTCTTAATTGGCCCAAATTGCTATTTGTTTATAATTGGATTTCCTGTCATCCATTTGATACGCACACACCCGTCTAATCAGTTGCACTCGATGGACATTTTTCATTTAGCTCTTTTAAATTTTGGAAACTATATATTGAAGGATATCATTTTGCTTCCAGCACTTTTCCTCCAAAATGATTTTATAGTAGAATTACACTCATATCTGCCTAAAATTATATGAAAATGTGCTTTTTCATTACAGGATGTCAGGATTATAATAAAAAATAATATATTTTGCTTTAGATATTATTCAGATGTTTGAATTTTTAATGTCGCAATGAAAGGGAGCAAAAGTGTGATTTCTAAAAGTTTATAGATTAAGATTGAATTTTAGTGGCAAATAACAAACTTTAAACACATGGAAATAATTTCCTCAGTGGAACGTTGAAAATAGCATGGCGTATATTTATCATTCTCCAATAGTCTTCTCTCCCCCTTGCTTTATTTATCTCGACCTCGTCGCCGCCTTCATCGCAATCATTCTTCCTTTTCTTCTTCCATCGGGGCAATGGCAGCGGATCGGAGGGTGGGAGTGGCCGTTGACTTCTCACCTTGTAGTAAGGCGGCGCTCCGCTGGGCCGTGGAGAACTTGGTGAAGAACGGCGACCACCTCGTCGTCGTCAACGTCCAGAAGGAAGGAGACTATGATAAGGGCGTGACGCAGCTCTGGGAGACCACCGGATCGCGTATGAATCACCTTTTCCCCCATCTTTTTTCTTCTATCGATCCCTCTTTACAAGCCCTAAAAATTAAAGCTTTTTCCCCTTATTCTAACTCCCGTTACTTATTTCTACCCCAATTAAGGTTTAATTTCTCAACATAAATTCTCTCAGAGATTGAAAATCGAGTTTTTTAGTTATGGCCAGAGGACACTTTATGAGAAACACAAGTCTTAATAAGTTTTGGAACTTTTGTGTTGATTCAACAGTTGTCTTACATTTGATCGATTAATCTTCTATTATCTTTATCTTTATGTTCTTGTCCTAAAAACTCTCTGGTACTGGTAGTTGAACTCACACTACTCTGAGCTACGGGAATTGTGTAAAATCATCTTACTTTGGAATGTTTGGCGCATAGTTGTAGCTGAAACTATGAGTTATTTTCTTTTGTGAGTTCTATGGTTGATAAAGAACATCAACAAAGATGACATATCTGCCGATTTTTTTTCATCAGTAATGTATAAAACATGTTGGAAGAGCTTCATAAGGATCTCGAGTAAAAAATACTTGCTACTTGTCTTCTATCTTCTTTGATTCAGTTGCAGCAGAGTAACAATTGGAATACATCATTTCCTCTTCCTGTCTTTCACCAATTGCCTCTCTCTATATATATTACCAATCAAACAACCAGTCACATTGCTTGCTCTCACTTTGTCTTCTAATTATTATCCTGTTACTGCAGCATTTATTCCCCTAGCAGAATTATCTGATTCTGGTATCGCAAAGAAATACGGCGTGAAGCCAGACGCTGAAACCTTGGACATACTCAACACTGTAGCTCAGCAAAAGGAGGTGGTTTATTCTTTCTGTCTGTCAAGTTTTAACTGCCCAAACAAGAACTGAAACTGTGAACATCCTCAACACTTGTTTGTAGTTTCTAATCGTGTCTAGCAAGTTTTAGCTGCCTAAACAGGCATTGCAACTTTGAGCGATCGAGCATGCTCAAACACTTGTATAACTTCTTCAGGTCATCGTTCTGTTGAAGATCTACTGGGGAGATGCCCGCGAAAAGATATGTGAAGCTATTGATAGCATCCCCCTCAGCTGCTTGATCATTGGAAATAGAGGGCTCGGCAAGCTCAAGAGGTTAGAAAACTTCTGCTTTGCAGATAGATATTGTGTTTTCGATGGTAACCTTGAATAAGAAATGGAACAAGAATCTGATGGTTCTATTCCCTCAACTTTCAGGGTGCTCCTGGGCAGTGTGAGCAGCTACGTGGTGAACAATGGAACTTGCCCTGTTACAGTCGTTAAGAGTACTGATCATGCAAGTTAACTTCATCTGCTTGTCTTTCTTTTGCTTGAATAAGAAACTTGGCTGTTATGCTGATGTTCTAAGTTGCTTGATGAGGTTGAACTGGTGATGTATTATTATGCCTTGAAATCTTCAGATAAGTGCCTTGTGGCACTGTTTGTGTGCAATAACAATACTTGAGGTTTCTTATGAGACTCTGCACATCTGGCTAGCTGCTCAATTTCATATATTCAGTAACTTCAAGGTCATCTCTTCAAAGAATTTATTTTATTTATTTATTTTAATATAAGGTTACTGTCTTTAAAGAAAAATGATTTTTTTAGTCATTCAAAAGAACATGAACGAACAGTTACAGCAGTTTTAGTCATCTCATTTGAAGAAGAAAATCTATAAATTCAATGTAATAAAACAATCCAAATATATTACATTATTTGGCACGAGACAATGTGGAGTATTATTTTATGTTAAATTTTAGACAATTTTATTATTATTTTTAATAATATATGATAATGTGCAAATTGTATATTGCAAGATGGAAAAAAATATTGAACTTAATCATATAATTATCTGTATTTTTCTTTTTTTTTTATCTCTTCCCTTCTTCCATGTTCAATTTATCCAAACGTCCGCACCATATTAAAACATAGAAATTTTATGTTTAATCCGGTGGAAAAAAGAGGCAGAATTAGTTGTGTTTAGAAAAATGAGAAATAATTTATTTTACCTTTTAATAAAAAAAGGAAGAATTAGTTTTTTAATTGAGAATGAAGCGAGCGGAAATAAATTGCAATAAATTAAAGTTTCTAAATAATTTTGAAAATTAGCATTTTGGACTTTTAACCATCTAACTGTAAAACAACGATACGCCCAATGTAGAATAAGCGAGGGCAGACACGTCGATTTAGACACTTGGCTGTTCTCTATTGGGTATAGTCACTTCTTGGCCAGTAGGAGAAAGGCAATGGACGAATCTCAGATTCAGGTACGGTTACCATGCGGTTACTGCACTCCATTTTCTCTCCGTAGATAAATATCTGATCTCAACCGCTTCGTCTCGATCCAAATCGAGAAGAGCTCGAGAGGGAGTGCGAGAGAGGTCGTAATGGCGATCCGGAGGAGGCCGCCTGTTGTAGCCGCCCTAGCAGTGGCGCTCGCTGTCGTATCGATCGTCTCCGCCGAGGTGTACTTCGAGGAGCGATTCGGAGGTATGCGTTTTCCCTCGTCGATCCGTATTCCGTTCTCGATCTCGATCGGCGTTGAAATTTCTTACTAGATCACGCTCATGTAGTGTTTCATGCAAATGAGATTCTAGTTTTGCTACGGATTTGTCGATGCATTCTTCTGGTTGATTAGTGCAAACTTTCTTTTGATTTACCGTTGACCCTCCCTGTCTTAGATTGTAACACAACTACGGTTTTTATGGTTATTTAGACGCGTTTTTCTCCACTTTTATGCGGCATTGTGTTTTTGTTGGTTCTAACAGTTTCATTTTGTCTGCTCATGAACGTTGCATAAAGAGAATTTTGGCGGTTGGTTTAAATCATTCCGATCTAATCTGTCACAACGTGATCGCTTCTATTCTTTTTACTAGGCTGTTCTATCAAAGTCTGAATTTGATCTTGCATTTTCGTATTGCGTTTTTCTTTTTGTTCTTGCTGCTGTTGGATTGTTTTCGTCGATTTGAATTATTTCTTGATATTGACGACTGTTGCATTTATCTTGCTGCTGTTTGTTTGTTTGTTTTTTTTAATGATTTTCTCCTAGTAATTGCAATTGCATATATTTCTACATGAAGATGGATGGGAGGATCGATGGATCAAATCTGACTGGAAAAAGGATGAAAACGTGGCTGGAGATTGGAACTACACATCCGGCAAATGGACTGGGGATCCAGAGGATAAAGGTAATTCTCTAAAACCATGAACCTTTCCTCTTTATTACTGTAAAAAAAAACTTGTAATTTACTTTTCCCTGTGAAAAGTTTGAACCATTTGGTTATGTGATATATGATCTTGGCCTCATAAATCCTTTGAATACAGGAATACAAACAGCAGAAGATTATAGATTCTATGCCATTTCGGCACAGTTCCCAGAATTCAGCAACAAAGACAAGACATTAGTTTTGCAGTTCTCTGTTAAACACGAGCAGAAACTTGATTGTGGAGGTGGCTACATCAAGTTACTTAGCGGTGAAGTTGATCAGAAGAAATTTTCTGGAGACACTCCCTATAGGTAGCTCTACATTTTTTGTTTGTTAATGCATTCGTTACATTTTTCATCTTTTCTGAATTCAGTGCATGCGTTTGGAAATTGCAGCATTATGTTTGGGCCTGATATTTGTGGGTACAGCACCAAAAAAGTCCATGCTATCTTCTCACGTGACGGAAAGAACCATTTGATTAAGAAAGAAGTGACATGTGAGAGTGATCAGCTAACCCATGTCTACACCCTTGTTGTTCGACCTGATGCAATATACAGCATCTTCATTGATAACAGCGAGAAACAAACTGGTAGTTTGTATACTGACTGGGATATTCTTCCTCCAAAGCAAATCAAGGATCCCAACGCAAAGAAGGTAGGTTTCTGTTATTCATGGTTCATCATAGATCAATGGATGTGACAGCTTGATCTCAATGGTCATATTTAATTACTCTTTTTGGCTATGTTGCAGCCAGAAGATTGGGATGACAAGGAGTACATCCCAGACCCTGAGGACAAGAAACCAGAGGTAGTTTCTGCTCAATGTTAATTCTGTCATTTTCATTTTGATTGTTTCGTTTTTGTTCCCTAACTGCCATCTTTTTAATCATTTTGAATTCTGCTTATTGATTAAATTTGTGCTGTTCTTTTTCTAGATATCATTTCTAGGTTGAATGTTTAGTTGCTAGTTAGGATCTAATTGTTATACAATCATTGCATTCCTTTCCCAGATATTCTTATTGTGTTTCAGTATGTTGTTCACTGCAAATTCTGAGCCAAACTAACTTAATCTTATTGATGAAGGGGTATGATGATGTTCCTAAAGAGATTCCTGATCCTGATGCTACAAAGGTATAACTGATCAGTTCGTTTGTAAAGTAAATTGCTTTATGGGTGTTATTATTTGTGCATTTGCCATTGCCATCGCCTGCTGTTTCATAGCTGTTCGTTGCATTTGATGTAGCCGGAAGATTGGGATGATGAAGAAGATGGTGAATGGACAGCCCCAACCATGCCAAACCCTGAGTACAAGGGTCCTTGGAAGCAAAAGGTATGAGCGCACTCTTTAATCTTCCATGATAAAAGAGGCATTAGAGAGCCAGGGAAAAAAATCTAATTAGTTATATGATGCCTTTGTAGAAAATTAAGAATCCTAACTACAAGGGGAAGTGGAAGGCACCGTTGATTGACAATCCTGGTATTATTTGATCTTTCAGTAACTTAATTTGCTCATGACATTTGAAACATAGTTTAACCGTTCATCTTCTTGCAGACTTCAAGGATGATCCATACATCTATGCTTACTCAAATTTGAGATACGTAGGCTTTGAGTTGTGGCAGGTGATACATTCTCATTTCTCCACATGGTTGATTTTCTTTATATTGAGCTTATGATTTGTTATGCCCTTTTCAGGTCAAAGCTGGGTCTATTTTCGATAATATCTTAGTCTGTGATGATCCTGAGTACGCAAAGAAATTTGCCGAAGAAACGTGGGGCAAGCTCAAGGATGTAGGTTGCTTAATATTGAATCTCCATCTGTTAAAGGTCTGCAACTTCTAAATTGGATTCCATTCTTCTTTCAGGCTGAGAAGGCAGCATTTGAGGAGGCCGAGAAAAAGAAGGACGAAGAGGTAAACCTTCTGTCATTCTTTTTCTTAGCGAAACATACAAAATTTCAATTGCTTTTTGTTATCAAAAGTATCTCTATACAAAGTACTGAGTTAAACCATATTTGATATTGTTGTTCAACTTCAGTTTTCACAATCGCAATTTAGTGCGACATAAATCATATGATCTATTGCATTTTTAATCTTCGATGTCTATCAAAATCTAGTTGCCAACTCAATAGAAGCATCCCCTTGGGTATCTCTTGATCCAGATATCATTTGTTATGATCCACTTATATGAGAGAATTGGCTTATTAATGTGTTGGTCTTGATAATAAATCATTCATCTCTATAATTCATCGCGTGAGATTAAATTAGAGGGTTACAATTCATATTTCTAAGTAATTTTTTTAACCTACAGGAAAGCAAGGATGATCTGTCCGACATAGAGGTTACACGCCTATATCTAAGTCTTTTCTTATGGCTTTTATGCTCACTTTCTCAACCACTTCTTTTCATTGTTGAGTTCAGGATGGGGATGACGATGACGAGGAGGATGCCACAGATGAAGCTGATTCTAAGGCTGATTCAGATGCAGAAGATGAAAAGGAGGCATCTCATGTAACTTAATTCTTCATTTTTTCCTCTCCATTTATTTTCCAGTTATTCTGTTCCTTTCATGTTACTGACTCACACTCCCCTGATTAAATCTCAGGACGAGCTTTAGATGGATGAGATCAAGTTTTGGTTGAAGTAAACAGGAGATTTGATTTTGGGTGGTAGTTGTGAGCACATAACGCAGTGACTCTCTCTTTATTGCTTCATTGTCACTCAACTGTCTTCTAGATCCATGTAGCGTCTTGTTTCATTGGAGCATCAACTATTTCTGCCTCTACGTAGAACTCTCTCTCTCTCTAAAAGAAAAAAAAATCAATAAATTTTAAGGTCAAAATGTATAAAATCAACAGATATACTACATCAACTAATTGGTCATAGATCTTAAATTACTATCGATATTAATTGTCCAATTTTCAAAAATAACGCCAATTTCTCTAACCAACCACCCCTCGCAAATTTTCAAAAATTACAACAAATAAAAATAACCTGCAGCGAGAAAATGTCCAATTTTCTCATTCCATGTTGTATTTTTTTTCAAACTCATCCTTCGAGGCTCACCGAATCTCTTATTTGGACGATTTGCATGTTTACAACAAAAACTTTGGCAGTAAATCGGAAAAAAAACAGAGGAAGTTGGTAAAATGGCGTACGAATTCTTCCTCCTCTTTTATTTTTTTTGCTCCCGCTTCTCTCTGCCTGCTCGTTCGTTGATCTGAGACTCGTTCTGGTCGCCGAAGTATTGCTATTCGACGGCGATGTTCCTAGTCGCTTGGTTCTACGGCGTCCTCGCCTACCTCGGCCTGTTGCAGAAGAAAGCTAAGATCGTGTTCTTAGGGTTGGACAACGCCGGAAAGACCACGCTGCTCCACATGCTCAAGGATGAGGTTCGATATCCTTCTTTAGGGTTCCTCAAGCTTCATCATTTACCTGCCGAATTTCTCTCGATTTGACTGGGGCCGAATGCAGAGACTGGTCCAGCACCAGCCGACGCAGCACCCGATTTCGGAGGAGCTGACCATCGGGAACATCAAGTTCAAGGCCTTCGACCTGGGCGGCCATCAGATTGCGCGGCGCGTGTGGAAGGACTACTACGCTAAGGTCGATCGACTTGGGCGATCCCTCCATCGTTGCCAATCCATTTTTCTTCATCGTATGATTGTCTAAACAGGTGGATGCAGTGGTTTACCTAGTGGATGCATTTGACAAGGAGAGGCTTGCCGAGTCGAAGAGGGAACTGGATGCACTCCTATCGGACGATGCCTTGCTAAATGTTCCATTTCTCGTCCTCGGAAACAAGATCGACATTCCCTACGCTGCCTCCGAGGAGGACCTAAGCTTCCATCTAGGCCTGAACAGCTTCACAACCGGCAAGGGCAAGGCGAACCTTGCAGCAGATTCTAACGTCCGCCCCCTTGAAGTCTTCATGTGCAGCGTCGTCCGCAAGATGGGCTACGGCGAAGGATTCCGGTGGCTTTCGCAGTACATAAACTAGTTTATGAACTTGAAAATCAAAGCCTCTTCGACTCTCATGCATGTAAACAGAAAAGTATGCTTGCGAATTGTGGTTGCATAAACTCTGTTTTCATTTTTTTTTTAAATTTTTCTATCAAGTGGCTTGTTCTCCGGTCTTCTTCTCCGATGATCCATTCGAGCGTTGTCTTCTCCGATTCAAGCGAAGCCTCTCTCCTCTTCAGCTTCAGAGTTGCATCAACGGCAGGAATGAATACGGCGGCAGTCCCGCCGAGGGTTAAATGGCCATTGGATCATATGATATAAAAAATGTTGGACCGGGCTTTCTGGGTCGAACCAAAATCAAGTCGATTGCGGCCTATTTGATTCAGACCGGCCAAAATCCTTGCCGGTTTAAGACTCCCTCGTACTTAGACGGTCCTTTACCTAATAGTGTCGATCGCCTCCGAGCCATGCCGCCGCCGCCCACCGGAATCGTTCCTCGCCGCCGCCGCCACCTCCTCAGCTCATGAGACGAACTCCGCCTCCTTTTCTACGCCTCCGCAGCTCTTATTTAGCCACCTTGTTCTCCACCCAGAAGGCCTATCTCGATCCGACAAGCCACGCCGTCGATAGTCCCTGCCAATCCCAGCGCAGCCATCCTCGCCATCACTCCCGAGTCACGCCTCCAAAATATGAAATTGTTGACGGCGTCGGTCGGTCCAACTCCACGCCGGCATCAAAGCCGCTCCTTTCCAGCGGAATCACGCAGCAGGATGCCGCTGCGAAGCCCATCGACCCCGTCCGTCTCGCCACGGTCCTTTCGCAGAAAGATCCCCTCTTGGCGCTCGATTCCGAGCTGCGACGCTACGAACCTTCTTTGAGCCCTCGGATCATCGCAAGCCTGCTGCAAAATCTCCGAAATCCTTTGTTTTGCTTCAGGCTGTACGTTTGGGCTGCCAATTTCGACGCGAAATTGGCGGCGCATCCCTCGGTGCGTAGGGTGTTGGGCGATGTGCTATGGAGGAAAGGTCCGATTATTCTGACGGCTGATTTGATGAAGGAGATTAGGGTTTCTGGGTATCGCCTCACAGAAGATGTTCTCTGCATGCTTCTCTCGAGCTGGGGGAGATTAGGGCTCGCCAATTATGCAAATGAAGTATTTGGGCAGTTGCCAGTGCTTGGTCTCCGACCGACGACGCGGCTCTACAACTCCATGATCGAAGCTTTGATCAGGGCAAACGCAGTTGATCTTGCTTACTTCAAATTCCAACAGATGCCTGCCGACAACTGCTCGCCTGATCAGTTCACGTACAATGCTCTCATCCACGGAGTCTGCAAACGTGGTATCGTCAAAGAAGCTCTTCGTTTGCTGAAGCAAATGGAGGGTTCAGGTTGCCCACCCAATGTGTTCACATACACAATGCTGGTGAATGGCTTCTGTAATGCCAAGAAAGTTGCAGAGGCATGTCAGGTTCTTGAGACCATGAAGCAGCGAAAAGTCACTCCGAATGAAGCCACATTCCGAGCATTGATCCATGGTACATTCCGATGTATTGAATCCGGCAAAGCATACAAAACCTTAAACAGGTACTTTGAAAAGGCAAATTTGCTGGATGAACAAGTTTGTAGCACCATGCTGCATTGCCTCTCGACGAACAATATGGCAATTGAGGCTACCAAATTCTTGAACAAAATGGGTGAAAGAGGGAAATGCACAGATACCTTAACTTTCGGTGTCGTCGTGGCGTGTGCTTTGAAGAGCTTGAGGTTGTCTCAAGTGTGTGAAATGTTGAATAACTATGTGGAAAGAGGTGGGAAGCCGGGATTCACTACATATCTTATCGTCGTCAAGTCTTTGTTAAAAGAGAAGCATGTGGTGGAGGCTAGTGAGTACCTGAGGAAGATGATCACAAATGGATATCTGTCTAGTGTGGAATCATACAATACCTTGATCGATTGCTTCGTGAAATCAGGGATGTTGGATAATGCTCTAGAAATTTTAGGACACTTGCATGATCAGGGTTTTCGTCCGAATCTCATTACTTTCAACACACTGATCAGTGGATTTTCCAGAACTGGTGATACAAGTAAGGCAAGAAGTATCCTAGTGAAGCTTTTGGAGCAAGGACTTAAGCCTGACGTCGTTACATTTAGTGCTTTAATCGATGGGCTTTGTCGAGCGCATCGCATAGACGATGCTTTCAATTGTTTCGATGAGATGGTAGAGTGGGGTGTCTCCCCGAATGCTATCACATACAACACACTGATACATTCACTTTGCACGGTTGGGAATATCGACAAGTCAATGAAGCTATTCCAAAGGATGAGATCAGAAGGCATTGATCCTGATATTTTCTCTTTCAATGCCCTCATTTTGAGTCTGTGCCGGATCAAAAAGTTTGAGGGAGCACACCACCTCTTCGGTGCTATGTTAAGATTTGGAGTTGTTCCTGATGTGAATACTTATACTGCTTTCATTACAGCCTTATGCGATGCAGGGAGAATCGAAGAGGTGAAAGAGGCAATGCAATCGATGGAACTCCATGGTATTTCTGCAAATTCTCAGTCATATAGCTTAGTCGTCGATACCCTTATTCGTATCGGCAAGCCAGCAGAAGCTGAGGAATTCATTAGCAACTGTAAAAGGAAAGGAGTTCGCATAAGTTCTTCCTCTCCTTTGCCAGAAAAGAACCCTGAAAATTTTGATACGGTTGTTGTTAGCACTTCAGCTTAATCATTGTTTTTTTTTTCTGAAGCAAATGGTTATTGTTATGTTTGCCTTATTAATGTTTTATTGTTGAAGTTGTTCTCTAACCCTAAACGATAACTGATGAGGCTTAGGATTTTTTTAGGTAAAAGGTATTTTTCATTAGATTTATCTTTAAAATGAGTAAATGATGGTGTTGTGCTTGTCTTCCTTAGTTGTTCATGCAACTTACGACATTTAGTATTTTTAAATTTTAAAAGCTGTTTTAATAATTGAGATTGGTGCAAAAGGTGATTTATTCACCTCCATCAGTCGGTTTAACAGTCAACATAAAGGAGATAAATTTACAAGTCCAACCGAGGATTAGACACATCTACGATGGATTGGCGAAGCCAGATTTTCCGAAATGAGTAGTTGCTAAGTTGTAACCCACATATCGTTCCCAAGTATCAGACAAACGATACCAAAACTTTGATCGTTTATAAGATCATCGAAGAAAGGCAACAACAAATTTGAGGTGGAGGAAGAAAAAAACCTTAGCGCCTGCTGATTCCCAAGGCATAAGAAATGGCAGCTAGCACGGCAGCAATTCCC
>JBAMHZ010000048.1:5667448-5677551 GCA_037177395.1 Alpinia galanga | reverse complement strand
TGTTTTATAGTTGAAGTTGTTCTCTAACCCTAAATGATAATTTTGGGGTTTGGGTTTCATTCCCTTGTGAGTAGCACACACCAAACCGATCACATTCGAGTACTCGAAGCACCTCTTCCATATATTTGCAAGGGTATGCTTACATACTCCTTGAAAGCTTTCAATGGCGATGATTCAAGGATTGGAGACTCACCTCTTCCAAATGTTGAGAAAACATTTATTGAGCCTCTAGGATTAGCTCTTCTGGTAAGTATATAAAAATTTATCTATAATAAATAGAGATTAATTTTCAGAGAGGTTATAATCCTGGACCATCGACGATCACTTCCTGTGCACTTTCCAACTGAGCTCTTAATATACCCTCCTCTTCAGCAGAGACAGTTAAGGGAGATCACTAATATAGCGGTTTTACATTTTCAAGGAGACATCTATTGTACACAAATCTTATCCTATATTACAATAAGCTATTTCTGTGATTCAAATATGTAACTTTTAGATCACGATAATAATTTTACTATTACATCAAAATTTTCCTTTAGTCAAACTTATTAATTTTTTCTAAATAATGTTTTTTTATAAATAAAACTTAAGGATAACATTATTTTTATAATTTTAAATTATAAGAAATTTTAATTGGGCCTAACAAGTTGAGCTGGATTTCCCCTCTATTTAGGCAAGTGGTAGGGATATCCAGTGGGGAAGAAAAAATACACATCTATGATGGATTGGTGAAGCCAGATTTTCTGAAATGAGTAGTTGCTAAGTTGTAACCCACATATAGTTCTCAAGTATCAGACAAACGATACCCAAACTTTGATCGTTTATAAGATCATCGAAGAAAGGCAACAACAAATTTGAGGTGGAGGAAGAAAACCTTAGCGCCTGCTGATTCCCAAGGCATAAGAAATGGCAGCTAGCACGGCAGCAATTCCCGGACAAACCCATGCCAACACTCCCGCTTTCTTCTCAGACTCAGCCCCGGCACATTGCAACACCTCCAGCTCTTGCTTTGCCTCCTTGACCTTCGCCGCCTTCTTCTCGAAAGCCGCCTCAATTGCCTTCAAATCATTTATAGTAGCATTCAGAACATCCTCACCTGAATCCTGTTTGCTTTCGATAATTTCTTGTTCGATGATCTTCTCGGACGTAGCCTTTAAGTGGCACAGTACCTTTGAAAAATTTTCATCAGTAACCCTTGCCATCTCTTGGACTGCAGACTTTTCTGCGACCAATGAATCAACATCCCCTTTCATGAGCTTATTCTCGGCGTTAAGTCTATCGATTGCGGCCTCGGAGTTGCAAAGCTCCGTCTTTAGTCCCTCGACCTGAAGCCTTAGGCCGTGGACTTCATTTATCATGAGATTGAGATCATAGATGGCTGAATCTTTTTCAGCTTGAAGTGAAGAGATTTGCATCTGCAGGTCGACAATTTTTGACTCCTGCCTAGCCCACAATCCGTCGATCTCACCCTTCGCTGCTTTGATCTTCCTAATCGTCTCTTGCAACCCATCAATCTCCTCTTCATGCAACCTTTTCTGTGAATTTATCTCGAGCTGCAATTTTTCATTCTCCTTTTGATGGTTGTCAAACTCCAACTTCAATCTCTCATTTTCCTCCATGAACACAGATTTCGATTTCTCTTCTTCAGCGAGCTTTGACAGTATCGTGTCCTTCTCAACTTGTAGATCAGAAAACTTAGCATTAAGGCGAACTTTTGCTTCCTCCATCTCTTCCTTTGTTCCTATGATGTTATGTAGCCTTTCCCTCAACACATCCACCTCTGCAATCAAAGCTGTTCTGTCTGCATCAAATCCAAGCTGCAACCTTGCAATCTGCTCTGTCAGAGAAAAGATGTCAGCTTGACAACTTGCGATCTTCTCCTGAGCTTCTTCCAATGCCATTGACACTGTGTTGAGATCTCTTTTGTAAACCACAGTCTCAGATACTATTCCCTTCATATCTTTCTCTATCTCAACTTTCTCTGCTTGAATTGTCTGCAACCGATCATAAGTGCTTCTGAGATCCTTCTCCAATGACATGGTTTTTTCCTCCATTGTGGCCTTATCAGCTTCAAGGGCTCGAATAAACACCATCTTCTGCTCAAGGTCCCACTTTTGCTTCTCTGCATCCTCCCTCCACCTTTGTTTCACATTGTCAAGCTCAAATAGGGCAGAATCCTTCTCTGACACTGAAACATTGAGATCCCTTATCACTGAATCTCTTTTGCCAATGACAGATTCCAATGTCACCTTCTCTGCCACAAGCTCAGTTATTCGGGACTGGAGATCTCTCACTTGATCCCGCCTTTCCACTGTTTCCTTGAGGACGAGCTGGTTAAGATCCCTGAGGCTCTCAATTTTTCTCTTCTCGTCATGAAGCTCATTCTTTAGTTCCTCCACCTGAAGCCTCAGGCCATGGATTTCAATCACCACGAGATTAAGGTCATTAATGGCTGAATGCTTTTCAGCTTGGAGCATAGATATTATCATCTCCAGATTGACAAGTTCTGATGCCTGCTTAGACCTCAATCCATCAATCTCATCCTTCATTGCTTCAATCTTCCTAACCGTCTCCAGCAAACCATCTAGTTTCAATTCATACATCTTTTTCTGTGACTTGATCTCAAGCTGCAATTTGTCTTTCTCTTCTTCAAGCTGCAACCTTTCCTCTATGACTAAAGCTTTCGACTCCTCTTCTTCGGCAAGCTTGTGCAAGATCAAATCTCTTTCAGCTTGTTGCGCTGAAACAATTCCTTGTAGACAAGCAACTTTAGCCTCAAGACTAATCTTTTCTTCCACTATCTCTTCCTTCTTTAGTTCAATGTTATGGAGCTTTCCCTTCAATCCGTCCACCTCTGCAATCAAATCCGCTCTGTCCGCCTCAAATTCAAGCTCCATCCTCAAAATCTGCTCTCTGAGACCAACATTGTCCGCTTGACAACTCGCAATCTTCTCCTGAGCCCCCTCTAATTCCTTCGACACTGCATTGAGATCCCTTTTGTATGTAGCACTATCGGATACTAGTCCCTGCAATTCTTTCTCGATCTCACCCTTCTCTCCTTGAATCATCTGCAACTGATCACAAGTGCTACTCAGATCCTTCTTCATCGACCTAGCCTTTTCTTCCATGGTGGCCTTATCAGCTTCGAGGTCTCGGATAAGTATCATGCTCTGCTCGAGGTCACACCTTTGCCTCTCGGCCTCCGCCCTCGCGTTCGCATCTCGGATCTCAGCTCCCAGCTTCACATGATCAAGCTCAACTAGGGCAGAATCCTTCTCAGACAATGCCGCATGAAGTTCTCTCCTCGCTGCATCCCTCTCGCTGGCGAGAACTTCCAGCATCTTCTGCACGGCGGCCAGAGCCGCCTCCGCCTCTACCTTCTCTGCAGCAAACTCAGTTATCCGAGAGGTGACGACGAGGTCAGCAAAACTTTGGTCAATCTCGATGAAGAGGGAGCGATCTTCAGAGAGGCGGTCGACGCAGGACTGGAGGTCTCTCACTTGCTCCCGCCGCTCCACCGTTTCCTTGAGGAGGAGCTGGTTCAGATTCCTGAGACTCTCGAGCCTCCCTTTCAAGTCTCCTCCGACGACGGTCGCTGCTTCGGTGGGATTGCTTTTCTTCTTGGCCATCGGAAGAGAGAACGAGAGCAGGAAAACTTCCGACGCTTTTTTAGGGTTTTGCGATTTTGAATTGTTCGCTTGGTTTTCAACGGGAGGAGAAGTGGAGAAGGTTCGGACTCGAAAAGTATGATTCGTGGGATGAGAACAGGAAACAGGACATCAGTAATTTTTTAATGGGTGTCAGTGGTTGATTGATTAGTTTCCGTGTTCAGTGTTTGGGCGACACAAACGATCTGTCGAAGGTTGCAAGTTTTGAAATTTGAATTAGCAGTGAGAATTGAACGGTTGGGATTCATTTTCTGGATGCGGAGCGGACTTGTTATAAAATCCGATCCGCTTTTTCCCAGCATCCGCTTGAGCAATTCTTTTTTTTTTTTGGAATATAACGAATGGAACGTGTGCCCCTTGGGTGACTGTAATGCATCTCTGTGGTGGCGGCGCACTTCTTCGCCTCCGGCAGCCTACCGACGCCCGCCCGTACGCCGTCCTCCTCCGCTCCCTCGCTCGATCCCCTTACCCATCTCCGCTCCGCTGCCTCCGCCAGATCCATGCGCACCTTGCCCTCCTTGGCCTCCTCCACGATAACGACGCTCCACTCGCCGCCCGTCTCGCCTCCGCCTACGCCCGAGCCGACGACTTCCCCTCCGCCTCCCTCCTCCTCCACCATGCCGACCGTCCATCCACCCTCCTATTCAATGCCCTCCTCCGCTCCCACTCCCTACGCGGCTCCCCCCTCGAAGTTCTCTGCCTGTTCCGACGGATGCTCGCCCTTGGCCTCCCTCCCGACCATTTCACCTTTCCGTTCGCCCTCAAGTCTGCCGCCGACCTCTCCTTCCTCTTCTTCGGCCGCGCCCTCCACCTCTACACTCTCCGCCGCGGCCTCCACCGAGACGCCTACGTCGGCAGCTCCCTGGTCAATATGTACGCCAAGTGCGGCGACCTCGCCGATGCCCACCGCCTGTTCGGCGAAACGGCACTTAGACTTCCCTCCTCATGGAACGCCCTCATCGCCGGTTACATGAGAGTGGGCGCCTTCGACGCCGCCGAGAACCTCTTCGACGAAATGCCCGAGAAGAATATCATCTCCTGGACCTCCATGATCTCCGGCTACTGCCAGAGCGGACTATCCAGCCGCGCGCTGAGCCTATTCGACGAAATGCGGAAGAGGGATTCGGAGGTGAAGCCCAATTGGGTGACAGTGGTGAGCGTACTGCCGGCGTGCGCCCACTCCACCGCGCTGGAGCAAGGCGAGAGGATCCACCAGTACGCCACTACCATGGGCTTCGATGCACATCCCACCGTGCAGATTGCGCTCGTCGGAATGTACTCCAAGTGTGGCAACCTTACCAAAGCCCGCCAACTGTTCGACAAAATTCCTCACAGAGACAGAGATGTCACTGCCTGGAACTCCATGATCACCTCCTATGCCTCGCACGGCCTCGGTCGCGAAGCCGTATCGACGTTCGAAGACATGTTGAGATCAGACATTCGCCCGGATCCTATCACATTCACTGGTCTTCTCTCTGGGTGCAGCCACTCAGGGTTGATCGAGCAAGGCCTTGCATATTTTGATTCCATGAAGACAGTTTACCAGGTAGAACCGCAATCTGAGCACTACGCATGCGTTGTCGACCTCTACGGCCGCGCGGGTCGATTGGTTGAGGCAATGGTGATGATCGAAGGGATGGAGACTGAAGCCGGTGCTAGTGTCTGGGGTGCATTGCTCTCAGCTTGTCGGAATCATGGCAATTTGGAGTTGGCAGAGGTTGCAGCGAGCAAATTGTTCGAAATCGAGCCCGATAACAGCGCTAACTATGTGTTGCTTTGGAACATGTACTTAGAGCTGGGCAGATGGGATGAGGTGAAGAGGGTAAAAGCTCTAATGCGCGAGAAAGGAACAAAGAAGAACCCTGGTTTTAGCTGGACCGAGACCAGTGCAAAAGTTTACATGTCTTCCTAAGATATCAACTATTTAAAACCATCAAACGTGGAGGAAAATGAAGAACATTAATCAAATATGCAGATGCTAGAGAGAGTTTTTTATGTGCAGGAAGTAATGGTGTAGAGTAGACATTGATTTATTTGATCGTTATTATAATTATGCTCTTATATTAAATATACTTACCTGTGTTTGCCTTGTTCTATCAAAATTGATAATAATAAAAAATTCATCACATGTTCTAGAGTTAATATAGTGTTCAATATGTGATTTCAGAGCCTACCTCATCAAATAGTGGTAGAAACACATGATCCTAATATGAGCAAACACATAGGTAGAAACACTAGCTTAAAGATCCAATAAGAGCAAGCATTTAGTCAAAAAAAAAAATTCATCTTTCACAAAAAAAGGGGTGTTAAATTTAGTTTCCTTTTCAATAATTAGGTGCTGGTAACTAAAAGACATTGTGTTACAACCTGTATAAAAGATGCTGGACAAGAAATCTTGTACCTAATCAAGAAGTCAGTTTTGAATCACCAGTTAAAGACTTTGGGAAGTAAAAATCTTCATGTATGCGGTTGCAGCATCTATTTGGCAACAGCTGCGTCCTATGGAACGAAAGAATGTGGCCTCAACTTATGTGCAAGTCTTCTCTGAATTGTTTCACATCAAAGGTTTGTGTTCCAGTTACTGTAGCATGATATGCTATTAGTCCCGTAACTAATGCTGGTGAGACTTGAAGCCGACATATTGGTCATCCACATTTTAGCTCCACCATGCTGTTCTGCAATGTTGTATGCGTACGATGAATACCCAACTTCCGTCGAGCATGAGCTTGTGAACCCCATTCTGATCAACTTCATTGTCCGAGATAATACTACAAGGCTGGAAAATGTAGAGAAGCTGTTTCCAACAAAAATGTCTGCTCGTGAGCAAACCTCATAATCAATTGCAGACTGTACAAGGTAAGGGTGCTTATCATATACATCCTTAATTGCCAGTCTCTTTTTCTCAAAAGGAACAAAACCATCTTTCCATCCGCTTAGTATTGAATCGTCCTCTAGAAGGGCATCAGCAACTGCTAGGTAAACCACTATGGGCTGCTGCTGTGTAGTGGTAATGCGTGATACTCTTTCAATTATTTCTTCCTTGCTACTACATATCTGGTTGATGTTCAATCTCTGCTCTAATTTCTTGCAATGAATCATCCAGTCTTTCTCAATCCTCATATGAACCGCCATGTACGGGACATGGTGATCTTGCCAGCCATCTAAACTTATGTTCTTCTGCGGAGCATTAGAATTATGCCTCACCTCTCTACCTACGTCTTTAATCTTTGATATCACTTTAGCCACTTCCTTCTCTATCTCGTCAACTAGTACAAGACATTCAAATATCTTTGCATAATCCTTGGCCGGCCAATGGTCGTGCCAAAGAAAAGGATTTTTCCCAGATATCCGAATAACTTCAGTGTAGTCAAATGACTCATTCCTGTATTGTGTCAACTGATTTAGATCCCTTTCCTTTGTCCACTTCCTGCCACTACCTTTAAGGACCTCATATGGCTTGCTCTTGTTCACAAGATCAGAATAGCGTCCCAACCGCACGAATCCATTGCATTGATCATTGAATTTTTCAAAGTTGAATAACTTATCAAATGCCATAGGTTTGAGCAAATCAACCTCTTTGTAGAATAGAGACGCACTCAAACTAGGCATCAGAAGGGTTCTGTTTAAGAATCTTGCGGTTAAGCATGCCCTGGCCAGTGCAATTTTCTGATTGTTCAACCCCCAAATAATCTGAGGAACTTCCAGGAATTTGTCTCTCCTGATCGAATTTTGCAAGTTCAAAGCAGCAGTGATACCTATCCAATTGGAGGTCCTCCATGTAAGCAAACTGGATCTGGGGAATGAAAATATGACGGTCCCAAGTACAAAAATAGATAATACCAAAATGAAGCACCTGAAAACCAAAGACTTCATGCTACAGCTGCTTCGCTTGAGCAACTCAACGTTTGTGGAATTCATCACCGACCTTCTTCATTCTAGCTCAAATTGTGGCTTCTTGTTGTATCACCATGAATGACAAAATTTATCACCAGAACTTCTGCTCCCTATTAGTATTGTAGAAAAAGCAAATCACAACAAGGACTAACGATGCCATATGATCAACTGCTCATGATTAGAGATCTAAACGTTCATTCATGATTCTCGATAATCATAGAATCTGCCAAATGCCTAACGTCGATACTGCTGGCAACCACTGATATAACAGGTTTCAAGCATCTGGTGTAGGTGAGCCTTCCAAAAATTTTAAAATTTTCCAGTAGTTCTGTAAGTCAAATAGAAGTAAAAAAAAAGAACATCACTTTGTGTTTTTATCATATAAGTCAATCAAAGAACTACTAGCATGAAGAATTGGAAAACTTAAATAGCATTTTTGCAAGAATAAGAATCTCACTTCTGTGTGATTATCATCTAAGCACGGATACTTCCCATTTAATAGTCTTAACTGAAAGTCAACCCATTTTGTTTTAAAATAAATTCTTCAACCTCAAGTTCCTTTCGGTTGTTTAGATTAATTTAGAAAGAACTCTCTATCCCCCTCCATCCTCCTGATTGGGTATCTGTTTGTTTTACCAAAGAGACTGCCCCTCTCAAAGGCTTACTTTTCTTTTTTTGTTTCTCTGACTGAAATGAGCTATTAATTGTTCCCAAAAAGGGGAAAACCTCATTTACATCTTAAGTCTGTGAGTGAAAAAAATAGATAGATTTCATGAAGCACCACTGCTATTTTCTCTTAGCATACTCGATTCTAAGATTAAACAGTGTCGTTTCTAAGTTCTAACCTCCAAAAAATTTCACAAGGTGCCATAAAATCTGAAGAAAAATCCATAAGTTTCTGAAGGGGTAGCCCATCCCAATTGGAATGTCCTCTTTTCCAAAACTTGCTAATGGAAGATCGAACCCTTTTTAGTACGAAAAAATAGATCTTGAGAAATACTAAACGTAGTCAGTCTCCACATACTGGAACTAATGGACAGCAACCTAGCAGACAACGATATTACATATCGATGCATGCGCCATGGTGCTCCGTTCACCCGTCCCAGAGGTATTTAGGGTACCGACTATGATCTTACAGATCCATGCATTCACCATGGTGCATCTAAATCAATTAGAAATTAGCCAGAGCCAAATAAATCATAAAGAAGAAGTTTCCGACAAAGCATGAAGAACAATTCATCCAAGTACAACTGTAGAAAGGCGTTCCTTCCTCTTTCCTCTACCTATCTTCTTCCTCTCTTTTTTTTCTCAGTTCCTTTGGGTTGTGACTTGTGAGTTTTCCAAGGCTTAGGAAACTTGAAAGGTTGGGGAAAACAAAAAGAGTACGCAGAAATTTTCCACGCAGCCAGAAAGGTAGGTGGGAAGAGGGAAGAAAGCTTCTTTCATGTCAAGAAAAGAACTTTTGAATCAATCGCTATAACGAAAAAACATTGTTCACAAATGACCTGTGAAAGAGATAATCCTTCATCAGCTGATTGAAAAAAAAAAAACAAGTCTGGGATCAACAATTACTCTTGCAAGTGAAAAAGCGAAAACGCGTCCATAGATCCAGAGAAATAAGCCACAAAAGCTTCTCACCGTGACAGAGAATCGACCAAAGTACAGCATAAATGAGGAGGCGAATGAATCGACCGAACAATTTGAGGAATTGCCGAAGAACATCCCCTGTCAGAACCAGCCGCTCTTAATGCGGAAAGGTAGCCCAAGCCCAATTCGGCGCGCAGGTAGGTGGTGGGGCGAGGCAGGAACCCTACTTCCATGACAAAATAATGGGATACAGATCAATCAAGTTGGATTTGCGCCCACAAAAGTTGATGAGAAGATGGAGCATTGCTTATTTACCAATTTTCCGGGAAGATGGAGCATTGCTTCTCCTTCAATCGCCTCCAGATGATAAATTTGGATCTGGAGTAACGATCTCGATCTCCAAATAAATAATTGATTTTTTTAATAAACAATTATTTAATTAATATGAATAATAGAGAGGAAGGATAAACTGGAATAATTAATTTGATAATAAATTTGAAACGATTCGAGTTGACTTCTAAAATATTATACAAAAATATAATTCCGCATATAAATCCAAATTTAATGAAATTAAAGAAGAACAAAATTTAATTTAATAAATAAATTAATAACCAAAAATAATTTAGACTCCATTTTAGATTATTTATTCTAAAAATATTGTAAGATTGACATTGAAGAGTTAAATAGCCAAATTTATCTTTCTTTTTTTTTTTGGGTTAGAACCAAGTGTTTGAATTTTCGATCGGACTAATCTTTAGGGATGATCAACTCTGTCTTATAGTCTTTCAGGGATGCCCTTTCAACAGCTGAGTTGAAAGAGGTTAAAATACTAATGAATTTTCACCAACCACCTAGATAAATCAAAGAACTACTCATAACTTTTTTAACGGGTCAATCCAGCATTCGCACTCAAATTAACCATTTCAAATCATCCTTTTACCGAATGCAAAACCA
>JBAMHZ010000048.1:5639682-5653251 GCA_037177395.1 Alpinia galanga | reverse complement strand
CTTAGTTGGACACAAGTGTTCATCGTGATTTACCGTCTCTGTGTTGACTCTGAGACCGGTTGGTGGGGGTACTGAGGGTGAGCAAATCACTTTTTGCACAAGAGATGAAAAATAGATGTAATACTCCTCCCTAGATGTGCATTACGCATCACCCAAGCCTAACAAATGAGATTGGTGGTCGACAATTGGCAGCTGTGATTGGCGGTTGTGGTGACCATCGACGATGGCCGACGATCGACGATGACTAACAGTTGGCGACACCCGACAACGACGACTAACGGTGGCCGTGAGCAATCAATTAAGGTTTTAATTATATTCATACGAAATTAATATTTGATAAAATTTCAAGAGTATTTAAGTCGGAAGAAAAAATTTTGAAAGTTAAAAAATTTATTTGAATGTTTATGTAAAAAATCAGGATCATCCCACACTCCACATCCATAGGAAGGCAAATTATCCATTTAATGTATTTTATGAGGGGCAATTCGCAAACATCCCATAATCACCTCGCTTCCTTTTTTTTTTCTGGCCACCCTTCAGCGAAGATACCATCCACTTCCTTCGATTCATCCGGTCAAGTGGACCTGGCGACGCTCCACCGTTGGATCATCGGGTCACCGGATCCCCTTCCCTCGCAGCTCTCTTCCTCCTTCGTAGCACTGCAGTTCCCACCGATCTCCACCGCTACCTCGTCTCCACCGGAGTTCGACGCGTCGGAGACAGAAATCTGAGGTTCGGTAACTTCTATCCCCGCGCCAAAGGATCGTTCTCGTCGTTGCTTCGGGGGTTCGTTTTCCCTACTGGATCTGCGGCACCTCGTTCACATCGCCAAAATGTCGTAGCAGGAATGTTAGATTTGTTGCTTCCTTCTGTTCGTCAATCAAGTCCTTGCCTTCCTGGGCGTTTACTTTACGTCAAAAAAAGGATCGGATGAATACCTCGTAAGGTGTTAATAAATTCCAGTTTGATAGGGTTTTGTTGATGGGAATCGAATTTTTCTTTTCATTTTTTTAAATTGGGTGTGAACGGACGATGAGGGGAAGAAGCGTTGATTCCTCTGGGACGAGAAAGTGGAAGCTTTCTCATGCTCTGTTGGCGATTGGATCAATCTACTTGCTCTTCATCTCGTTCAAGTTCCACCATTTTCTGGAGATTGCTAATGCGTTGAGTGGGGATGATAGCTTCTCTGGGCTCGACCGCCCGGTCAATGACCTTACCTACGCCCATCTACAGCTTGTTGGCCACAGAAACCCCGTTTTGCTCCACCATGATACCTTCCACCGGAAACTGGAGGACAGCAGGAATCTCCCTCCCGGCCAAGAAAAGGAGCAATCTTCCCGTGGATCTGCACCGATAACGCTGCTCCGGTCTCGGCTTGGCTACAAATATAAATCATCCGGCAACATGACGCAGTTGGAGGAGATGGCCAATGAGGCATGGGTGCTAGGCAAGAAGGCTTGGGATGACGTGGAGAGTTATGATCCTGATCCCGAAAGCAGCATGGATCGACTGCCTGTTGGGGAAGAAAAACCTGAGTCTTGCCCATCTTCATTGGCAAAGAGTTCAGCTGAGATGGACATTGGTAGTGATGGGGACCTCCTGGTCTTTCTTCCCTGTGGTTTAGCAGTAGGCTCTTCGATCACAGTTGTTGGCAAGCCTAGCGAAGCACATAAGGAATATGTCCCTCAACTGGCAAGGATGAGGCTGGGGGATGGATTTGTCTGGGTCTCACAGTTTATGGTGGAACTGCAGGGACTGAGGGTGGTGGATGGTGAGGACCCGCCAAAGATCCTTCATTTGAATCCTAGAGTCAGGGGTGATTGGAGCAAGAAGCCTATTCTCGAGCTCAACTCATGTTATCGGATGCAATGGGGTACATCAATCAGGTGCGATGGTTTACCTTCACGGGATGAAGATGACACAGGTATCATATTGTTATGTATTCTAACTGCAATTGCTTGGACCCTTACTCTGCTTTTTATTATCTGTTTGTTCCTCCTGCTGCATGCCTTGGATTGCTTTACACTACCAAATGTGATACTTCAAACTAGTTCTTTTACCAATTCCTCAGCATTTATACATTGTGTATCAGAAAACCAGCAGTTCTCATGCTGCACTTCAAGAAACCCTGCTACCAACCAGCCAATAAACAATGAATTATCTAAGTTCATCAATTGTTCAACAGTCATAATTAATGAAATTAAGCACCTGAAAAGATGTTCATATCCCTTTTTTTTCGCCTCAATTCATAGGCATTCAGTTTTGAGTTTTCTTGAGATTTTAGATACAATCAAGACTTTTTTAAGGCAATGTAAGACAGTTTGTTTAGTTAATGCGGCAATTATTTCACCACTTCTTTGATGCTTCACTTGTGGATTAGGTGCTATTAGGATGTTAGCAATGCAAATAGAGACCCAAGGGCAGTAACTGACATATACTGTGGCTTATTGTAACTGCTGCCATCTTTTGCAGCATTTCTTTCCTGACTATTTGATATGCATAATTGCATATAATAGTGCATTGTTTTTTTATTAACCTACATTGATGGCCATTACTGAATACTTTTTACAAAAATTCAACTGCTGTACTACTTGATTCACTGTTGTTGAGGAGCAAAATGTTGTATCGTCGCTTGAACAAGCTAATTGAGAGTTTCATCAAGTTTTTAAATTGATACTATTGTTATAGAGGCCATTACCTTTTAGGAAGCATATGTATTTAACTGGTTCGTTCATGTTTGGATGTGACTTTGCTATTTGTGCTTGTTAAGATGACCAATAGATCAGCGTTGGACTAATCCTCCTGAATTTTTCTTCAACAATGAACTAGAATATTTGTGAAATGTAAATGCTTCTTCAATGCCCTTTTTTGAACCTTCATTTAATGCTAGGGAGAATATATCCATCCTACATCTTATGCAAGGGAGAATTACTTATTTTCACCTTATAACTGATTAAACTCCTTTCATCTAATTCTTATAGGTTATAACTTTTAAACTCTTCTCTTAAATGTTTGGATTAGTATTCAGGCATTTTTTAGATTGGTGTGAGAATGCAAAGAGAAAAGAGTGGAGATGTCACTTAGAGAAGGTTACCATTTTATGGTTCTTATTGAAGTAGTTCTATGTTAATCGGTATTTGGTCTTCATTAATCTTCTCTTGTGAAAATAATGTCAGATTTTTTTAATAAATGATAATGTTGAATAATAATGACTAGATCTAACTCATAGCACCTTATTTTACCAATACGAGGACAGCGATTTACAATTGGCAATGTTTTCCTTTGAAACTCATATGATCATATATGACTAACATGTGCAATTCCAACTGTTTCTTTTTGAACAGTTGATGGATTCAAAAAATGTGAAAAGTGGGCTCGGAGCGATATGATAGATTCGAAAGAATCACGAAGTATTTCTTGGCTTAGGAGGTTTATAGGTCGTGCAAAGAAGCCAGAAATGACATGGTCTTTTCCTTTTGTGGAAGGCCGGCTGTTTGTCTTAACTATACAAGCTGGTGTTGAAGGATATCATATTTATGTCGGGGGAAGACATATAGCTTCATTCTCATATCGACCGGTAAACAAGTTGTTAAGTTTGGGTCATCCATGTTCAATATGGTTTGTAACAGAATATTTGTCATAGAATAGCTTGTCTGTTCTGCAGGGCTTCACTCTTGAAGATGCAACTGGCTTAGCGATAAAAGGAGATGTTGATGTACACTCTGTATATGTCACTTCGCTTCCACCATCTCATCCTAGTTTTTCACCTGGCCGTGTTCTTGAAATGTCAGAGAATTGGAGGTCCCCTCCTTTGCCCGATAGGTCAATAGATCTTTTTGTTGGAATTATTTCTGCTTCAAATCATTTTGCTGAACGCATGGCAGTTAGAAAAACTTGGTTGCAATCAACTCAAATAAAATCATCTAGCATGGTGGCTCGCTTCTTTGTTGCTCTGGTAAATTTCTTGTTTGCTCTGGACAATGGACAACGAAATATTCTAAGTGCACATGGAGAGTAGATCGTGCCAGTGTAATTTTGAATCTGATATTTGCTGTTTGAATGCATTTTTAGAACCCGAGGAAGGAGGTTAATGCCATGCTGAAGAAAGAGGCAGAATATTTCGGGGATGTTGTAATCTTGCCATTTATGGATCATTATGAATTGGTGGTTCTTAAGACAATTGCGATATGTGATTATGGTGTAAGTTAACAAGTTTATCTTTTGCATTGACCATTGGTTACATCATCTTGCATCTCCATGTCTAGTGTTTAGTGATCTCTTATTCTTCAGGTTCACAATGTGACGACTCCGTTCATTATGAAGTGTGATGATGACTCTTTCGTACGGCTAGATATTGTCTTAAAAGAAATTAAGAGGATCGATACCAAGGGACCATTGTACATGGGAAACCTAAATCTCTTGCATAGACCACTCAGGCTTGGGAAGTGGGCTGTCACATATGAGGTATGACAACCAAAATCTTTAGCTCTTCAATGGATCGCCTTCTGTTGCCTAATTCTCAGCTTGCCACTTTGTTTATTGCAACTCTTCCAGTCAGAATGGTATCTTTGTATTTTTCACATTGCCTTTAAAGAAAAGATTAGTCTTATGTGCTATCGCACTTATAAAATCGATGTAGCGGATCTCAAATAGTTTAGTCGAACAATTTGCTAACTGCGTTTCCAAATGAAAACTGATTTCTGAAACTCTTCGCTTTGATTTGTTTTGTGGTTTTGATACAGGAATGGCCTGAGTATATATACCCCCCATATGCAAATGGACCTGGTTATATAATTTCGAGGGATATTGCAAGCTTCGTCAACTCTCACCACACCAATCAAAGTCTAAGGGTGAGAAGAAACACATGCCTCGAGTGATTGTGAAACGATAATAAAACTCGATGTCATCTAATAGAATCTTGTTAATGTGCTTGCAGCTATTCAAGATGGAAGATGTGAGCATGGGTATGTGGGTCGAACAGTTCAATGCCTCGAGCGCGGTACATTACTCCCATAGTTGGAAGTTTTGTCAATATGGATGCATAGAGAACTACTATACTGCACACTATCAATCGCCGAGGCAAATGCTTTGCCTCTGGGACAAGCTGGTGAGCGGGCGAGCCCAGTGTTGTAATTTTAAATGATAATTTTGACAACTTGTTCTACTGATGTTCATGTTCCCTCTATTTTTTGCACTCTTTGTGATCGACTAAGAAAATTTGGATTGCTAGATAGAGCATCATTATCCTCTAATTCCCCCTCTTTTGAGGGTTTTGTTGAACGAATGTATATGTTTCCTTTTAAATTCTATTTTACTTTGTCCAATATCAATGACTCAATAATTTTGTAGAGTTGTTTTGAGGCTTTTTCATGTGAAACTCATCTACCTCTTTTCCAGTTTAGTATCATTGAGCTCGATAAGAGTTTAGTATCTTTGAGCTCGATAGGATACTTTGATTGCTATAAAACTATTAATTTTGAATTTTGTTTAAGAATATTCGTTGTATTTTAATGGTAGTTTTGTCTTGTTTGAATAAAATTATAATAGGGAAGTTGTTTTTTTTTTAAAAAAAATCATCAATTATTATAGATAAAGATTAAGAAAAAATAAATATGCATCGTTAAATTACAAATAAATTTATTTATTAATTTAAATAAATTAAAAATTAATGTTATTATTGATGTGGTGGTTTTTGTAGTCCTTCCCATCGAGCTTTTCGGAAAAAAGTGAGTTTTTATGACCATAACAGTATCTTCATCATGGTGGGTTTTTATAATCGTCAGTGTTTCAACTAACGATCTTCCAATACTTAAGTAACATATAAGAAAAGAAAAAAGAAATAAAAGTATCAAATATTTAATTGTTGCCAGCCCCCTTGCTTTTATCTCAACCTATTTTTTTATAGTATTTTCGAGGTTTCTTTACCCCTTTTTCGTGCGCTCTACTGATGCTTTTTGATAAGCAATTAGGGGACAATATCTATAAAGAATTTCTATGTGGCATGTCACATAAGTAAGAATTGTTATTTGCAAAGGTTGTTGGGGGGACCAGATGTGTAGAGAGACTTTCTTTATAGTTCTAGGTCTTAGGTTTATCGGGTCCCTTCCTCTGGAGTTATTACACTCCTGACTTGAGGGATTTAGGTCTTCTACTCCTCTTGAGTTACTTCGCTTCTAACTCGATAGACTTAAATTTTTTGCTTCTCCCAAGTAACTCCTCTTTCGACCTGAGAAACTTAGATTTTTTGCTCCTCTTGAGTAACTCTACCCTCGACTCGAAAAACTTAGGTCTTTTATTCCTCCCGAATAGCTCCTCTTTCGATTTGAAAGAGTTAGGTCTTCTGTTCCTCCCAAGTAGCCACGCCCTCGATTCGAAGGACTTATATCTTATGCTCTTCCCAAATAGTTCTCCTTTTAATTTGAGGGACTTATGTCTTCTGCTTCTCTCAAGTTGCTTTGCTCTCGACTCAAAGTACTTAGGCTTTCTGCTTCCCTCGAGTAACTCTACTTTTGACTCAAGAGATTTAAGTCTTCTACTCCTCTTGAGTGACCACGCTTCTAACTTAGGTGTTTAGACCTTCTGCTCCCCGGAGTAATTCTGCTTTTTGACTTGAGGGATTTAGGTTTTCTGTTCCTTCCGAATAACTTCGCTCTTGATTCAAAATGCTTAGATATACTATTTGTCTTTAATCATTTATGTGATCCCTTACCAAACTCTACAAGCGTCGCTTTCCATTCTTGTGAGTCCCTGATTTAAGCCCATATTAATTATATTTTTATTTTTATTTATAACAAATAAAAATAAACAAAATTTTATATAGTTTCTATATCTAAATATTTTTTTTAAAAAAATACCACATTTAAGTTTTATACAAGTCAATAATCTGTTGATGAATTATGCAATAATTTTATTCATAAAACGTCCAAAACCATGTTCCGCCGTTAAGCTCCGCCCTATATAAGACGACCCTCGATCACGCTTCCTCCAAGCGTTCACCAAAACCCTAGCGCTGCAGATTAGGGTTTATATACTCCGCCACCATTTACGGTTCTGCTTCCCAATTCGTAGTCGTCGTCGTCTTCGTCTTCTTCTTCTTCGAGGTGAGCGATTTTACCCCGATCGTTGTCTCGTGTTCTTCGTGCTCTCTGATTCGCTTCGCTTTGGTAATCGAACTTATTTCAGATCATCAATCAAGTTCAACACTGTTTATTTTCTGTTCTCAAGTTGAAAGCTGTTTCGTTTGTGTTTGCCTCGATCGTTTTCTGCGTGTTTTAGTAAGGTACTTGTTTTATGCGAAAGGCGCTGTTTTGTATGTCGCACTTGATTGCTCCAGTGGTGTTAGTTGACCTGTCTGCAAATTTCTGTCTTTGATTATGACCTCGTGGGCGATAGATACTGTTCCCTAGCCATGACTCTTTTATGCCATATAAATTTTAAGTAGAGTTCCGACACGACTCTCGATTATCGAATAAGTTAATGCTACTTTGTTTTTGTAATACTTTGAATCGCCGGATAACCCACAAGTTCTACTATAACTAGATCTCAAATTGTGATATTTGATGACCATTGCTTCTTGTTCAACATATAGATTCACTCTTCTGGGCACCGGAAATGGGCAAGTCAAGCAAAAAAACCAATGTTGAGGTAATGCTAAAGTTTGTTCGTAGAAATGTGGTAAATTCTTTATTGAACATATTGATTTAGCACTGATGTCGTGCAGGTTGTTCCGGCTGTTCCAGAAGTGATTGCTAAGCCTGTTAAAAAAGGCGAGATCATTTTTTTAATTGCTGGTGTAAACTGACTTTTCATTTTTTTTATTTTGTTTTTAAGTTTTTTGATTGATTATTTCATTCTCCAGGCAAGAGGGATGCTGAAGTGGTATTAGAGAAAGAAGTAAGTGCAAAGAGGCAGAAGAAAGATATTGAGAAGGTTGTCCCAAAGGACATCAAGAACCTTAAGAAGGCTTTGAAGGATGTCCCAGCCATAACAAAACCAAAAACAAACAGTTCAGAAGATGATTCCTCATCTGACTCTGAAGAAGAGGTAACTTTTTTTTTTGTTTATTTTCTTCTCATAAAAAATCTAGCTGGTTTACCTCAATATAATCCCTTGCTTGTGATTGTTTTCTTTATTTTTGTTTGGGTTTTTTCCTTACCAACTGAAAAAGCTGCATGTCATTGCGTCAATAAGTGTTTTTTATCACTGACTATGCCATTTCCTTGGTGACAATATTATATCCATATCAAAAATTCCAAGAAGCTGTCCTCTGAATATTTGAAAATAACTTTGGTGTTACATCTTTATTTGAACACCATTTACAATAGTATTAAGCTAGCTATTACTGATTAATGATAACCTAATGTGCAATAACTTCTCAATATCTGATTCCATTTTCATTTTCATGAGTTGAAGGTTATATTTTATACAGTCTCTTTAACTATTCAATCTATTTTTTACCTTTTTAGTCTCTATAAATAAGTTTTCTTTCCAACCCACGCATTGTCATTGTTTTAGCTTGCTTTGTTTTGACAGAGACAATTACTTACCTCCTGAAAATGAGAAATATGATTTGCAGGTTAAAGTTCCTCAAACAAAAAGAAAGAAACTGGCTAAGGCTCCAAAGGCTCCAAAGAAAGAGTCAAGTAGTAGTGAGGAATCTTCGTCAGATGATGTAAAGTTTGACAATCATAACACTGGCAATTTTATTTTATTCCCTACCTCCCACTTGTTCTTCCTAGTTATACTGCCACTGAGACAAATGTTTATGATCTTAAATGATTATTGGAATTTGTGCAGGAACCTGCTAAAACAGTTCCTACTTCAGATAAAAAAGTTTCAGTTGCTGCTAAGAATGGTTCTGCTGCAGCTGTAACAAAAAAAGAAAAAGAAAGCAGCATTTCTGAAAGTGATTCTGATGAGGATGAAGTGAGTCGTCTAAGATGGCATAGTTTTTAACTTATCATTGTTCAGAAAAATTATGAAAACTATAATTTTTAGAGAATTGTTGTCCTTATTATTACCTATCAAATAATTAAACTATATTCTATATGCATATTTTAATTTTTAAATGCTATGTATTTTCAGAAGCCCGCAAAAACTGCCCTGCAGTCTAAAAAAACTGCCACTTTGAAAAATGCTACACCTGCTGCTACTAAGAAGGATGAATTAAGTGATAGTTCTGACTCTGATAGTGGTTCTGATGACTCAGATGAAGTATGGCATTGTTGTATTTTGCATTATCATTAGGTTTCATTTTGATCTGTCTTTAGTTGATTTTGTTAAGTTTTAGTTATTTGTAGCATTTTGTCTTTCTTAATGCTAGAATTCTATTTGGTATTCAAGTATGTTGATCTCGAGCAATGCTACCTGACTTGTAGGAAGTTGCACCTAAAGCAGCTAAAGTTGTTCCTGCAGCAAAGAAGCAAGCAACAATTGTTACTGACGCAAAAAAGAAAGATGAATCAAGTGATTTGTCAGAAAGTGATTCTGATACTGATGATGATGATGTAAGGCCAAACTTTGTTTTTATATTGTTTTGACGTGTGATATCATTTTTTTTTCTTTTTTAACATTTTGTAAAAGTAACTATTATTATGCTGTGGTTATTTCAATAGGTTAATGAAGTTCAGGTTATCATTTTTAATCTATTAAAACTGTGTAGTTTGATGCTTGTGTTGATAATCTATTCATGTGATAGCTTTGACTTTGATAGTGATTCTGATAATTAGACGAAGTAAGCACAGCATACATTGTCATGTAGTTTCACTTCCACTGTCTGTTGATTTTTCTATGCTGTTATTTGAAGAAAGAACTCTATGTAGTATTCAAATATGAATTTCTTTTAACATATACATTTGTCTGAATTAATACTGCCTAATTTGCAGAAAGATGCTCCTAAAGCTGCTCCTGCTGCAAAGAAGCAAGCAACAACTGTTGCTAATCTTAAAAAATCAAATGATTCATCAGAAACTGATTCTGATGAGACTGACGTAAGTCCATATTATGCTTTTTAATATTCTGTTTAATTGTGATATTATGTTATGTTTTTCTTATGTTCTGAGTTTTCTCAAAAATAACTCTATGTTTTTTTTTATTTCAATAATTAAATAAATACCTTTTGATTTGTTTGTTTCAATAGCTAGATGAAGTTCAGGTCCATGTAATGATTTTCGTTTTTTTAAATGTGTTATATTTTTAATTTATTCATAGGTTTTTTTCTATGTTATATTTGTAACCTTTATATTTTTAGTCCTTTTGATCAAACTAAATTGAATTCTTCAATTTTGAAGGATGACTCTGATGAGAGTGATGATGAGCCACAACCGAAGAAGTCCAATGTTACTGTAAGTGATCGTTTTGTACATCAAATTTCCGCCTGTTATTCTGTATTCTCATACAGATCATGCAGGATTCTTTGCCATCAAAGATGAGCAATGCCAATTCCAATGCCAAAAATGTTAAGAAAAGTGACAGTAGTGATGAGGATGATGATGACTCTGAAGAAGATTCTGAGGATGAACCTTCCAATACACAAAACTTGAAAAAAGTAGTCTTTCTGGCTAAATGCAAGAAATTATGCTTTTTTAATGCTCTGCCATTACCTTGCAGCATATGTAAAATATTTATATCGACTTGTTAGTTGTTTGTGTTTGGCCATATATTTAGACCAGTGACTGGATACAATGTTAGGATGATCCAGTTTTCTTATTTCTAGATTATTTTTGTTTGGCTGCTAGATTGTGTGTATGACTTTGTTTAATTGAATATCATTTATTGTGTTGTTTTGGGTTATCATATATATGTTTCATTTTTAATAGATTTGTTCTCATTTAGGATTCTGTCCCATCATCAAAGACCAAACCTGTTGCTAAGGCCGTCAAAAAAGAGAGCAGCAGTAGTGAAGAAGATTCTGATGAAAGTTCAGATGATGAACCTTCAAAACAGCAGCAGGCTAAGAAGGTAACTCTCTATTTCCTATGTTCCCTATCATGTATGTTGGGACCATGCTAAGAAATAAATTTTGATTTCCTATGTTTTAAATCATTTATTTATCTATCTTACTACTTACAATTATCTAGTTGCCTTTCACATGGTTGGTAATATACTATCTCCTCATTCATGTTGCTAGTCAACTCAAGCAGCCAAAAAGAGCAGTAGCTCAGACTCATCTGAGGAATCTTCTGACGAGGAAAGTGAAGACGAGAAGCCACTTAAGACCCCAAAGAAGGTATTTTTGTCTCTTACTGAGTAATATTGCACTCACATGTCTACTTTTAAGGAAATTGAACCATCTATTAGATGGTTTACATTGGGCAATCGAGCAGCATGTGCAAGAAAAATGTCTAAATGATCAATAGTGTTGACTTATATTGGTCTTCTACTTACACATCCCTATAATTGCATTGCACACATGATTTAAAATTACTTAACTTTTCTTATAATATTTTATTCTTTACCTGTTCTTTCCTTGGTTGTTTCTATACCTAAACATGGCCAGCCTGATGAACCTGCCATCTTCTCTTTTTTTTTATCATTAATTTTTTTTACCAAATAATTCAAAATGCTTGTGATAATTGGAAATATATACTGTTTTTTGAACAAATGCACAATCCATTCTTGTGTAACTCACCAATCATCGATAACAATGACATGGCAGTCTTTTTTTTTGGGGGGGGGATTTGGCTAGTTGATTTCAAAGCGATGACATTGCTAATGCAGGATTTGGATGTAAAGATGAAGGATGCTGATGTGGCTAGTTCTGAGAAACCAACTGCCACAAAGTCTGAAAATAAAACGGTACCAACCACTATTTTGGTTTATGTTTGATTTGTAGATAGTTTGAGGTTGTTTATTATCTGTCATGTAGTTAGAGCTAATTTTTTTTCCTTCTTTTTTGATCATAATTCCCACAATTCAGAATCAGACACCTGGATCTAGGACACTATTTGTTGGAAATTTGTCCTTTGATGTGGGACAGGACGATGTGTAAGTTTAATTTAATATGGAATTTATCATGGTAGATATATATGTTCGACATAAAACTCATGGGATGGAAATTGTTGTTTATGTTAAGATCATTCTTTCTTTCAGGGCTGAATTCTTCAAGGAGGTAGGGGAGGTTGTTGAAGTGCGTCTATCTGCAGCAGAGGATGGAAGCTTCAAGGGATTTGGCCATGTTGAATTTGCTACTGTGGAAGCTGCCAAGAAGGTTGATCATCTTCCTATTTATTATTTAACCTGCTTCAGTTGTCAGTTTCCTTTTTGAATCTTTTGTGTGTTAATATTGACTATCAGAATTCTGATTTCAATTTGTTCATGCAAATAATCAGTGATCCGAATGTTTCATAGAGTTCATAATTTTTTTCCTACCCACTGTAGGCACTTGAATTGAATGGCCAGGAATTATTTGGCCGTGCTGTTAGACTTGACTTGGCCCGGGAAAGAGGTTCCTATAACCCTCAGAGTCGGTAAGCCTCTCAACTAAAGCTGGTTAAGGCCTTTTAATTTGGATGATTGTGTCATTGTCATTTGATAATTTTTTTTCCTCTTCAAATGTATTCTTTTCATTTTGCAGAAAGGATAGTTACCAAAAGGGCAGCAAAGGTCAGAGTCAAACCATATTTGTTAAAGGCTTCGATAGATCACTTGTCGAGGATCAGGTATATTGTCAGATTATAATGCAACATGCTTTCTTCTCTCAACTCCTGTTAACAGTGACACTCCTACAGATTAGGAGCTCCCTTGAGGAGCATTTTGGGTCATGCGGAGAGATTACTAGAGTTTCCATTCCAAAGGATTATGATACTGGTGCCTCAAAAGGGTCAGTCCCTTTCAATCCCCAATCTTTCATACTCAGATGCAACATGAGATGGAGCTTGAACAAATATTTTTGTGCTATGAAAACTAGATTCATTTTCTTGATGTTTTCATGTTTTGCGCACAGGATTGCATACATAGACTTCACTAATCAGGATGCCTTTAACAAGGCGTTTGAGCTCAATGGTTCTGATCTTGGAGGATACTCACTAACTGTGGACGAGGCAAGGCCGAAAGCGGACAACTACAACAGTGGCTCAAGTGGCGGCGGAGATAGAGGTAGAAGCGGCGGGAGATTTGCAGGGAGAGGTGGCAGCGGACGTGGCGGAAGGGGTGACCGTGGCCGAGGACGTGACTTTGGTGGCAGAGGCCGGGGTCGCGGCGGTGCACCTTATAAGCAAAGCGCTGGCACAGCTAGTACAGGTTTGCGAACGATTGTTTCACTTTCTGAATTCTGCATACAAATTGTTCTCCAGAATTTTTCACCCAATGCCCATTTTGCAGGGAAGAAGATCACCTTCAGCGACGATTAGCCATGTTTAAATTCTGGAGCTTTTGCTGAAGAATCTGTCTGTGTTCTATGCAGAACAGCTAAAATTTCTGCTATCATGGATTGATCTTAGTCCAATATCTTTCCGGTCTAAACACATCAACTTTTTTGTGCCTTTCAGTTTCAGTTTCAGTTTCATTGTAGCTAGTTATCTATGAACTTGGCTTCTTTTCAATATTAAAGACCATTCTAAATAATTTTTT
>JBAMHZ010000048.1:5624268-5639582 GCA_037177395.1 Alpinia galanga | reverse complement strand
CAGATGGAATAAAATTAAATTGAAATATTTCAGTTGAAAAGTTTATATTGAAACCGTCCAGGATAGATTTAAAATTTATAAATTAGTTTTTTTTCTCTGATTTAGTTTGGAATTCTTAATTTAAAATACTCTTAAAAAAACATACTAATTGATGCATTAACTTCTCTATTTATATAGATCTCGAACGGTCTTGCTGAATTTTAACAGGTCCAAGATGCTTGAATCTAAACTAAATTGATCTAGTAATTTCTTTTCTTATTTACAAATTGAAACCAAATAAATAAAGTCAAAATTTCGATTCAAAGTAGATGATATGATTTAATATGATTTAAGTAAATCAAATAGATTTTTTATTTGAGTATTTATGTTTGTGTATATATTTTTTCAATTCGTTGATGTTCATAAGATTTATATATTTTTACAATTATATGGTATTATCCATTTTAAATTTAAGTTATCATGATTTTATTTTTGAGTTATATTCAAAAGATTTTATTCCAATAAAGATATTTTTTCATCTTATAAGTATATGATCTTTCTAATGTCTTACCAATGTAAAACTTTGATTATATTTTTAATACTCCTAATAATTTTCTCTTCAAACGTATGATCATATTGAGTCCCTATCAAGTCTATTTGTTTCAAACGAAGGATCATATTGAGTCCCTATCAAGTCTATTTGTCCTCGAAGAACTTTCTCTGCTTGATATTCGATTCTCAACCTACCAAGTCTTCCCACCAACTGTTTGATCCCGGACTTTCTCTGCTTGATGTTCGATTCTCAACCCACCAAGTCTTCCTGCCAACTGTTTGATCCTCCTGAGCTAACTAGACTTTCTACCAATTGTCTAATTTTTCTGATCCAATTTAATTTTCTTTTAATTGTCCGATCCTCCTGACTCAATTGGACTTCTTATTTGGTGTCTGATTTTCTTGATCCGGATATGTGAGCTCCACTTCTTTTATTCAAAGTGCATGACTTGACATAAATTATGAATCTAATATCAATTATTGATGCTTATAAGATTCATATATCTTCGCAATGATACGATATTATTCACTTTAAATATAAATTCTCATGATTTTATTTTTGAACTATATCCAAAAGTTTTATTCCAATAAAAATATCTTTTCATCTTATAAGCACGTAATCTTTCTTAAATTTTATCAATATAAAACTTTAATTGCATTCTCAATACTTTCAACAATGCTCACAACACAAAAATTATTAGTGAACTAATAATTTTATAACGGGAATATATATATAGCCCAATGAATCAACAACATTGCAAAAGATTTTTGGTGACCTTAGAATTTTATTGTCCTCCAAAAAAACCTACACAAAAAAGGGATACACTGCTTTGCCATAGGCAGGCATGTGACAGTGCACTTCACCAGCACAGAAAATAAAGTTACTGTTCATTTGGACAAGTAAAACCTTTTTTTGTCCTCCTTTCAAATTCTCTTCCAAATTACTACAGCTACTTCTAATTCTTCCCACTAGGCCTAAACCTAACAAGTTGTTCAGTCTCAAAGGTTCCATATCTCATCCTGCAACTTTGGATCGCCACAGAATAGCCCTTTGTCACATGCTTGCTCACTAGGCTGTGACATGTTGCCTGCAAAACTTAGCTGATCATTACCTGCATTAGGTTTTTAAGCATATAAAATTTTAGCTTTCTTCCATTACCTTGTAATAGTTCTTCAAAGTGATGATGTCTTTGATCTAATCCTGAGATATCCCCCATGTCTATGTTGGCAGATGATTCTGCAGCAACTGTATGAGGCTCCATAACAATTTCTCTTTGACCTTCTGAATGAACTACAGCAGTCACTTGAGTTTTTTCTTTGTTAGTAATGAAGGAAGGCAATGAATCTTCTGCTTGGGTTTCACCAGCTACTGCATTTTGAGGTGTAACGGGTGTAAACTCTGCAACTTTTGGTAGTGTTTCATTTATATCGAGCACGGAAGGCTTATAATTGGCAGATTGTGGAAGATTAGCGGGCATAAGCAATTGATTCGCAGATATCAAAGCGGAAGGAGGTTCCTTTCTTTGTTGGGGCACAGCGACATCAAATGAAGAAGCAGCAGCAGCAGGATGAACTGGCACTGAAACAAGCGCCTGACTAGGTTTTTCAGTCGGTGAATAAAAGGTTCCTATCGGCCTTGCCATGGGGATCAACGGTGCAATGTCATTCTCTTCTGAAATAGGGACACAACGATGAGGATCAAACACAATGCCCTTCAAGACATGACCAGTGTCGCCTACTTTGACAGTCAGCAGATAACCAGCTTCAAAGGTTCCATCCAGTGTGCCACACACAGTCTGACCAAGTAAGCCATTAGTCTTTTGGCTTGAAGCGATGATGGAATTGGGTTGAGTTGGCCTAACTTCGGAGTAGTGGGCTAAGCTTGCACTTCTAAAATGGGCAGTTGGATCGACACCGATCTTTGAAGGAGTGTGAAACGGAAGAGTTTCAGACCTCGTACCAGAGAAGGCAGCAAGATCAACTTGATTTGGGATAACCTGAACACCATGACTTGAATTTGTAGCTGGATACGGTTGGGATGAAGTAGCAGCTTGAAGCCTGAGAGCAGGAATGTTAGTTGGATTAGTTCGACGAGCATGTCACCTTTCACATAGGCTATCTAAATCATACTTTCGGGGGCGTCCACGTTTACGCTTAAGAGGTAAGTTAGCTGGACTCTGGATGATCTCCTGATTGTGTTCGCTCATGCTCTCTTAGGTGAAAATTCCTGTAAAAATTGTCAGCAATCCCTTTCTGCAAGACCAAAATCGACTGTTGCCTCCTGTACTGTAACAAATGTGTGTGGAATATATTCAACAAGTGATCACGTAGAACTTTCAAGTTGCCTGTTCCCAAGTAGATCATGTCAAAACACCATAAGCTTTAGCATTTTTACATATAAACAAAATGAGCAGTAAATCCCTACAAAAAAGAAAGAAAAAAAAAAAGGGAAAGCAATTTAGCAGTTGAGCTCACAACTATTTCAAATTTTCCCAAGAACAAAGTGGATGAGGTAAATTCTAGGAACCAAGTTCTTCATTAAGTTGCCCAAATATATATATGTATATATAGGTGATTCCAATTACGAGACATATCGAAAGAGATTCAAAATTTTGGATCAGTACATTTAGCAGTAGCGTCAGATAATGCAGACCAATTATGGAGTTAATTCATTTCCAAACCAAACTTCTAAGCAGATCAGTGTTCACAGGAGAAATAAACGATACACGAGTTCATGCAACCCTAAATCGCCCAACTATAGTCCAGATCGAATCGGAATCGTTCTTCCAGAATAATCAAATCGAAACGAATCAAGACCTTTCGTCCCCACCAAGCACACGGCATCCATTGACGATCGCAATTAAAAAATTAAAATTTTCACTGCAAGCACATTACTTTAATATAAAAAAAAATGGTCATGCGACGTGCACGCAGCAGAGCGAAAAGCCCGCTGCAGACAAAAAGTATGCTTTTTAAAATCTAAAGCGCGAGGAAGAAGAAGAAGAAGGAGAAGGAAAGGGGTCACTTCACCTTTCGCCCTGGTGGTTCTTCGGCCGGAATCCCGCTAGGAGGAGATCGCCGACGCCTGGATCAAAGAAGAGGAAGGAGGAAGAGGAACCCTAGCGATGTCCTTGATTGGCTCTCTTCTCGTCTCTTCCTGGTGATGCGTCTCCGCTCGCGCCGGGGATGGACACATTTGGGGAAGCCGTTGCCATTAATGGACGTAACCCCCTCGCGCTTCGCCTCCACGACCCTGCCTCCTCGTCGGCTCCTCACCGCCACCTGGGCCCAACTGGTCTCAACTTTTGCTGACGAGGCAGTTTTTTTTTTTTGGGCTCGGGCCCAACAGATTTTCATTAAATAATAAAATTTTCGAATAAAAATTATAATTATATAAAGAAAATATTTTTTTAAATAAAAATAATCACTTATTTTTCTAAGATATTAAACTAATTAATTTTTTTAAAACACATTTGAAATGTATTTATAAAGCCTTTTAAAAATTTTACGACAATAAATTCGGATATTATAAAGGGTGAAATAAAAAAATTACCGATTTTGGGCATTGTTTGCCGTCCGATTAACTTTCCATCGGACGGGTAGACAAGCGATCCGTGTGCTCAGAATTTTGACCAATAGCCATCCATCATCATCTTCTATATATATGAAACGAAGCGCAGGGCTTTCGTATTATTACATCGAAGGCTTTGGCGCAGTTTCTTCTCAGCTACCAAATCCCTAGCTTTCTTCCCTGCTTCGACGGTTCTATAATCCTAGGCTCGTTGCTTCGACATGGCCGGGAGAGGGAAAGCGATTGGATCCGCTGCAGCGAAGAAGGCCACGTCGAGGAGCAGCAAGGCCGGACTCCAGTTCCCCGTCGGAAGGATCGCCCGGTTCCTCAAGGCCGGGAAGTACGCTGAGCGCGTAGGTGCCGGTGCTCCTGTCTACCTCGCTGCCGTGCTCGAGTACCTCGCCGCGGAGGTATGGATCTGATCGATATTTCGCCTATTTGATTTGGGGCAAAATCTTCGATTTCTTCTTATTATAGCAATCGAACTTGATGTGTGCAGAAAATTTTGTTTTTTGATGATTTCTCTATCATGATTCGGGGGAATATTCTTTGATTTATATCAATATAACGTTGGCATGCCGGGATTTTTTGCGTTTTGAATAAATTCTCTATCCTGATTTTGGGCAAAATTCTATGATTTCTTTTCGCTAAGTTAATTTGGCATGTGCAGAAATTTTGTATTTTGGATGATTTCTCTCATTATTTGGAGCAATCAGCTTAAATTGTTATATATGATGACAATCTACTGTTTGCTTGCGGGAAAGTTTTCGTTTTCGAAATATTTATGTTCTGATTTGAGGCAAAGTTATTTGTAGTGGAATTTGTGTTTTTTTTCTTCTTGTTGATCGCTTATCTTGTTTAGGTTTCGAATCTGTTCGCCTTCTTTCGTTCTGTATTTTGCCTCAAGCTGACAGGGTTAGTCGGAACAGGTTCTGGAGCTCGCCGGAAACGCAGCGAGGGACAACAAGAAGACCAGGATCGTTCCGAGGCACATCCAGCTCGCTGTGAGGAACGACGAGGAGCTATCTAAGCTTTTGGGCGAAGTGACGATCGCAAGCGGCGGCGTGATGCCCAATATTCATAATCTTCTGCTGCCCAAGAAGGCCGGTGGCTCTTCGAAGGCTGCTCCCGGCGACGATGACTAAGTGGAAAACGAACCTTCGGCATAGTTAATGCGTGTGTTATTAACTTCATTGCAATCTTCTTGAGGAGCCCTGTACTCTAGTTTTCTGGGTTTTTTTGGTTTTGTTTTATTTTGTTTTTCTTAAGATTCGGATGAGAAGTAATGTAAGCTCCCTTGTAGTCAAAGATGTTAAACTTAAATTTGTAATTGTCAGTTTAATCACAACTTATTGATGCCTGGCTTAAATACATCAATCTAGTCTCGAGAGGCATTTCTTTTTATCAAGGAAAACGTGTAGACTTCAGAGGTAGGGATAAAATAATTCAATCACGTGATCAAAAAATTAAAAGTTTTTTATTTGATATAAGAGAGAGAAGAGACATGAAACATATAAGACAACAAATTCAGAAATGAACTATTATTTGGACTTGGAGACTCCCAACAAAATGTAAGATGCTTTATTTATTAATTGATGAGTGGGATGAAGAGGAAGCTTTAAACTTGTTAGTAATGGTGGCGAAGTACTTGCCTTGGTGGAAAGCCTGTTCCAGCTCTAACTGGGATGGGTTTCTCGAGCCATCTCCGGCATATGTGCCGGCACCGTAAGGGCTCCCGCCCTTGATGTTTTCCATCTCAAACATTCCTCCACCGAAAGTGTAGCCAATTGGGACAAAGATCATGCCATGGTGAGCCAGCTGAGTAATGGCTGTCAAACTGCAAGAACGAAACAGGGCGAAGCGAGTTAAAATGCAATTAAATGATGATAATGAAGGTAGATGGAGCCTACGGAGTAGTCTCTTGGCCACCGCCTTGCGATCCCGTGCTGTAGAAAATTCCAGCAGGCTTGCCGGCTAGAGCCTGAGATCGCCACAGTCCTCCAGTTGCGTCAATGAAAGCTTTGAATTGGGCCGCCATCATTCCAAACCTGGTCGGGAAGCCAAACAGAATTCCATCTGCTTCGGCGAGATCATTTGGTTCGATGATCGGTACATCACTCTTAGGAGGTGCCCCCATCTTTCCGAGAACTTCTTCAGGAAGAGTCTCAGGAACCTTTTTATTAGATAAATATAAAGTTACAACGACAAAAATAAAAGGGAAAAAAAAAGCGAGAGAGAGCGACGTCAACGCTTTGACAAATTGGTTTGGCATACTTAGCAATTAGTGAAATCAAGCCGACGGGAAAAAAATCAACAGTTTGATAGCACAAATGATATAGACAACCATTTAAGGAACTAATTGAGTGGAATATAATGTATGACATGTAGCCGCCACAAACCTTTAGAACTGTTGTTAGACTCTTTCGGGAAACTGTTTGCAGGTATCAGGAAAATATGTAAAAAATAGAATTCGCATATTCATATAATAGATTGGAAAAGCAAATCAAGTGCAGATATTTTATGTGATTAGTACATTCCAAGACAGCTTGGCTGGAAAAAGAAAAATCAAATGTAGCAAGTGCGTTCTAGTTAACAACTCAAAGTATGACAAACATTATCACCTGCCAGAGCTTTACTTCAACTCCTTCAACTGAAGTAGCGCCTTTTTGGATTTCTTCTGCTAGCTTTGCCACATGCCCGTACATAGAATAGTATCTGAGTAAAATTGATAATGATTTTCCGTAAGATTTACAATATAAACAGTAAAAAAAGCTGATTTTTTTTTCAAAGAGGAAAGCACTTCCTATCAGTTGAAGCATATTTCAAAAAAGTATTATACAACAAAATAGTCATTGCGCATGTATCGACTGATGAGTTTCCTTTTATGGTTCTCTGAGCGGCCTAGCTTTTGTAGTCCAATGGTTGCCTTACAAGCAATAGACCGGGTCCGGGCCCACACATGCACATCTAGCTTTGGCATATCACTAATGTAACAAAAATTTGCAAAGGAACAATTTTCGTGTGGCTTATCTAAGGAAATAGATTAGTATTCATAATTATCTAACTTTGGCATATCACTGCTATTTCTATTGAGGCAAATGAAGTATGTTAATTGAAACAAAGGAAAGAAATGAACTGTAATATCTTTATATCCAGTACATGCCATTTTTCTTGATTACTTGGATAGAACCAAAGGAAAGAAATTATAAAATTACTTGTTTGTGTTCATTACATGCTAAATATTAATTCCTCCCCTCTCTTTTTCTTTGCAAGTGTATAAGAAATATAAATAATTCCATCTCTTTTCCTTCCTACCACAATCCAAGTAGAGCCACATTCAAGGTACAAACACAAAAAGAAATGATTTGATGTTCAAGAATGAACAGAAAAATAGGCCAATTATTGTATGTAGATGAACAATTATTTAAATATTTAAGATAATCTCAAGATAGAATTAGTCTTAATACCTATGATTAACAAACTTATATGCCTCTGCATTAATCTAACCCTGACTCCCTGAGCCAGTATTAAGCACAATAATCTCTACAATCTCCAAAATCCTAGATGAGAACCATAAAGCTCAGCCAATAGGTGACAAACTTTACTACTTTAGAAAAGCAGTGATCACTGATCAAAGTCTGCACTGCATATTCTTTTCCACTACAAATTCTTTGGAATCAATACTCAAAAGAAAAGGAATTCATATTCAATAAGAGATTTAGTTTCCAAAAAATTCAAATACAATTCTATTTTGACTAAAAGAAACGGGAACATAATTTCTTACTCTCTCCCTTGTATATTTCTCCGAAATTAGACCTTTATTTCCTCATTTTCTACCAGTCGAAGCAATGGAATCCTCTTATGGAAGTAGAACTCCAGTTGAGTAATTTTTTTTCCACAAAGGCTGTTCGTTTGTTTTAAAAATATTGTTTAGAGTAAAAATGAGGTGCCTCCAGGTTGTTCTCCAAAGGTTTTCCAAGGGTAAAAAGAAATCATAAAGGAAAGAAATCCCTATAATATTCAATTGACCCTCCCAAATAAAAATCGATTCAGTTCATACGTCTCATCGCCAAAAACGCACCACCAGATCAGTTCACTACGAACGGTACTATCACAGAGTTCCAACCGATCTCGGTCCTTGACAATCATTCAAAACCCAAATCCAACCAACAATATGGCAGAATACAACATAAACAATCTAAAAAAGTGTACAAAATCGAATTATCGAAAGAAGGAACAGGGAAGAGAGACGATCCGCAAAAGGAGCAAACAATTACACCACATAGATCTTCGTCGCCATTGATTTGGGGATCGGATCGGATCGGAGGCAGGGGCAAGACGGAAGAAAAACTGCTGCGAAACGAGGACGATGAAGCAGAGGGATCGGGGCGTGCTATTTATACTGGAGAGTCAACCGAGCCAGCTCAGCTTTCCTTATTTAATCAATATATCAAACAATGAATTAATTTGTTTCTTGATCCGTGCAAGTAGTGATCGCTCATCATCGGCCGTCGGATCGCCGATGCAGGGCCTCCTCTTTATTTCTCTTTTTAAAATTATCACTATGTCATTTTCATATAATTTTCTTGTTTGATAAAGGCATTATCAGCTTACGTAAGCATGACCAAGCAATGAAGCAATAGTTAAATAGAAAATAAATTCCATGGAAAATTATATATATATATATATATATTTCATATTCAACATCTAATATCTTGCACATTTATTATAATTATTTGTAGGGGGAAATGGAAAAGGTGATGGAGTTGTTTTGCACTTATGATATGTGATTGTGATGTAAGCAAGTAGAAGGTATACCTTATTCATGTAGATGTTGACATACTTAAATGATTTCAAGATTAATGACTAGACGACAATATATAAAGCAACAAAAATGGTTAGTATATAAGACATATCACATGTGTTTTCATCAACTACCTCCATGTTCAATCGAGTAGTAGGTACTTCAAGGTTGGCCTTGGTAGGAGATGGATCCATCCACTTTTGGACAAACACCTCTCTACTTCAATCTAGTCATCGATTCAGTTCCATAAAAACCACATCAATCTTATGCCTTCCGTCGATCTAATTTGCGTTGGACGAAAGTTTACAACTCGGCTAAATTCAGGAACAATCAGCTTTCTCAAGAACATCATCCTAGTCATTACATATAGCATCATTTACATATAGCTTTCTCAAGATCCATGCAACACTGAAACAGTTGAGACTTACCACAGCTTGAGGACGACAATGTCCCTTCAAACTCTGTATTTCGTATAGCCTTAACAACAGCAATGTACAATTGGATTGGCTATCAGGCACTGGCAGACTACCATTAAGCAGAAGAGCATAGTGAAATCCTATTTTGAATGATCCTTCTCTTGCACCACCATCTTCTACTGTGTTTTTTGCCTTCTGGTTTCGTAAGCGCCCGTAGAGCTTTCTTGGCATCGTGCAAACGAGCCTTGTATTCCTTCTTCCAGGATGCATATTGGGCTTTCAGCTTTCGAAGCTCTTCAAAGGATTTCCTAGCAAATTCTGGCTGGCCTGATGATTTCACCTTGCAGAGCCCCCTTGCATCGTCCTCGAAAACCTGCTTCTGCTTCTCAAACTCCTTTGCCAATTGGTAAACAGCATTGTTACTTTTGCCACTGGCATCGTTCACTGGCTGATAAGTAGTTGGTGTTTCATCAGACATTCGTTGCTTTGCCTTGTCATTGACAGAAAGATTCTCCTGTGTTGCATCCAGGGCCAGCTGCATGCAAAAACAATAGGGGTAAAAGATTGTTCTTTTTTTTTTTTTTTTCAAAAATTGAATCGGAGCGCACGATTCGCATTGCATCCATTAAACACATTTACTAATTTGTGCTTAAATATCACTAACACCTTCAGCTTTGCGAAGGTAAAGAGACTCGAGAATCAGCTATCAAACCAGATGATTAACTAATATCTAAATCCAGAAGGGAACATGAACATTCTAGTGGCAGTATCAACGAAAAGTGGAACTTCATCTTTGAGTAATATGGAATTTTAACTAGGCGAGAAAGATAACAATTCCTCATACGAGAAGATGAACAATTAATAAGCAGCCTCACCTTCAGAGTCTGTATCTGCTTCTGATACATATCCTCCATGGAATGCATTTTTTCCTCACAAACAGAACACCTTGTCTCGTACTCCTGCGCTTTCTGTGACAGTGCAATATTCTCACCCTCCTTTCGTCTCAGTTCTTCCTTTAAGTCATCAACCACCTTCTCAAGCGTTTCCAATCTCAAAGTGAGCACCATATCCTGTCGATTCATGTTCATTTCAGGCAACTTAAGTTTCTGAAACTAAAACTGTACTTAGATGGACAAATAAGATCAATGTTGACTTGAACCACAATAGTTGAAAGTGAAATGAAGAGCATCACAATGTTCAATCGACGCCATAGTTCAAGTGAAATTAATAGTATACCAATGCTCAAACTATGCAAAGATGCCGATAAGCATTGGAAGGATTCAGGCCTTGGGTCCAACTAACTCAGTTGGATTTGTCATTTTTCCAAGTCTAGAATGAGTTTTCCATTCCGTGATCTAGAATAATAGTGATTAACAATCTCAACGCATGAACTTCATTTGTTAACAGGGAAAAGATATCTAAAAACCATACCGATCTTTGTTAACACAGCGAAAAAATATTGCAGGCCTGCTATTTCTTGTTACATTATGCAAAAAAAGTTGAGCATCTCTTGACATAATCCCAGGTACTGAAAAGTCATCGATGTAGTAAACTAATCGAGTAATAGATTTGAGCAATCTGCACAATTCTGATGAAGCTGAGGAAAAACTGAAGTGATGAATCAAAGCATGTGAACTAGATACCTGCTCGTCAACACAATCAAGCTTTTGTGATGCATTTTCGGAGTCTTTCTCGTGGTAACCTAAATCTTCTTCGCCAGAATGAACCACCTTTTCTGCCCTACCTTGTTCAATGACTCCATTGCTGAGTCCAGTTGATTCCGGACTCGCCTTTTCTGTGAAATGAGTGTCCTTCGATGATACCTCACTCTCAATCTTAAACTTCAAATTGTTCTTTGAGGAAGGCGGCCGCCGTTTAAGCGTGGGCCGGGCAGGCAATGCTGGCGGCTCGTCCTTCGGCTTCGCATCGCTCAGTTTGAGGGCAACCAGCATTTCCTCTAGCATGCTGCGGGCAGCGGTGGGAGCCGCCGGCAAGGCAGAAGACATGTTGACGCCAGCGGCGCAAAGGAACAACACCCAAAAATCAAAACCCAAACCCTAGATTTAGCAAGTAGAAACACCACGCCCTTCGACTCGAAGATGCTCAAAAACCAACGAATCACCCAACAAGAGATGCAGCTTATAAAACTCACTCCCACGGAGGGCGATTGCCATTTACCAGAACCGAAGAACGTCCTTTGTTGGATATCGGAAAACAAATCCAGGCTTCCACTCCAAGAAATCGAAACTTTGGGGCGCTGATTTTCTTGGCGTAAAAGCCAAAAAGTTCCCACAAAGATTGCAGATTTTTATCAGTTTCGCTGAATCATGAGCGAGAAATGACCAAAACGATTGCAAAAAACTACTAACGACGAAGAACAAGGATTCGACGAAGAGCCTAAACTCGAAAGAAAGCAAAAGGGAAATGGAAAGGAGAGCCGAGAGATCATAGAAGAGAAACGACCTCGTTCCCTTTCCCGGTTCTGTTTCGAAGAATGAGGTTGCGAAAAAGAACAAAAAGCAGGGGGAAAAAAAAAAGATAAGATAAATACTGCGTTAACTTTTATGCAATTAACCCCCTACTGTGAGATATATTTTAATTTTACCCCTGTAAGCGAGATGATTTAAGTCGAACAAGCATGATAAATATGAATCGAACAAAATAAAATAATTACAGAAAATATAAATATTTTGCAACGTACCAAAAAATAATAAATATTTTATGGTATAATGAGGTAGTTGTGCATGTATTGTATTTTTTATATTTTTTAGATAAGAAATTAAAATTTATTAGATAAATTTATAAAAAAAAATGTTCATGATTTATTATAGAGTTAAATTCTGTGCATTAATAGATGATGAACACATTGAATGAATATAAATAGACATTTATTAGGATGAACTGTTTTATTTATGATATTTTTATTTTTGATACAAATGAACATTTTATTAGGATGATTTTTTATTTATAATATTTTTATTTTGATTCGTGAATCACTTTGTAATTCATAAATTTACATCCACCATAATTTTTTTAAAGCAGTTTAACAAATCGATTATTTTTTTTAAAAAATTTTGATTTAGACACAATTTAATATTAGTGACTATTTAAAATATTACGAAATTTTGAATTTTTTTTTCTTTTTTTTTTTTCATATTTCACAGTGTCAAATACAAATAAAAGGAATTTAACCATTTCCCCCATCAAATTCAGAAATTTAAAAAAAAAAATCTTTCTTATGCAAAAGATGATTTATTTATCCTTAGTGTCCCCGCCAATTCATCTTACAGCTAACATGAAAATAATAAATTACGAAAAGCATTTTATGCCCCCAATTAAAATTAACATGGTAGAAGGACAGACACCTAACTTTTTTTCCTTTCTCTGCTTTAGTTTGAAGATGGAAGATTTTATTTATTGCTGATTAATAAATCTTCAATAATTAATTTTCTGTGCTATTTATTATTTTGTACGTTTTGGGAAAAATGGAAGCATACAAATTGGAAGAGATAATGAGATAGTGGTGAGTAATATGCTTTATGTCCAAGTCCTTCACTAGCCACAAGTTTATTTTTTCTAATTTCTCATTTTATAATTCTTGGTTCAATGTTATTCAATTTAGGGTATTTAGAAAGAATATATAGATATATACAGATAATTAAATATTTTTTTTAACAATTTCCTTTGAATTGCAAATAAAAAATTTAATGGTTAAATTTAACACAATTAGAAATATAGCACGTTACATATTTAACACCAAAGATATCATATAAAGCATTAATTTAATAATCTTCTAGAGCTGTTTTTGTATTAAAAATGTTATGCAAAGATTTATTAAAAATGAAAAAAATTCATACTCACCTTTTTAAGATATAAAATTACATACAAAATTTAATGATTATTTTAAAATGTTTACAGTATCCTTATGTTTTCAGTTTTGTTCTCTTAGGTATCCAACCAAACCAATTGATCCATGGCTCCAAACTCAATTGAATTATCGATGAGCAAATCACTCAGGACTCAATTTGATTCTGGCTCAGTGAATTTCAGAACTATACATTCAACTCGAACAATCTAAATCCAAAATTATCATTCTAAGATCATGGAAAGCCAAAAAGTTAGAGAAAGCACAAGATTTGCAGCGACAACATCGAAAACAATTAGAAGTTCTAAACAACTTGTTATGCCTCAGAGATCTTTACACGGAAACTATAGCACCGAACAGATCAAAGAAAGGAGCTCAGTAAAGGTAACACAGCCATAGCGATATCGTAATTTCTTTTTCCCTTCAATCGACACAAGGAAAGCATGGGAAGGAAGGAGATGACTAAGAGAGACCAAACTCATGCTCAGCGTTTGAAGAGCATTCCTTGAGTCAATGATGAGAAATCATAATCGCTGAGTGATCGATCGGTTCCTGTGGATGATGATGAAGCAGCATGAATTGTGTTTTCTCCATCAAGAGCACCTAGACTGCAGGACAAAAAGTTTGGAATTAAAGTGGCAGGTTTATTGTTAAACAAAAAGATGTAGAGCAAATTGCACATGAATATAATACCACAAAAAGGATATTTTGTACTCTTTATGATCAAATTAGTTTATGACATAGATCCTTGATATTTTGTGATGTAAGAATTCCTTCAAAAAAATTTCAATGAGCAAACATGCCCATTGTCGTCGTCATCATCATAAAAATGCATCTTCTTCCGTTATTAAGCTCTATATGATAATATATTACTAGTACTTTTTCAAATCAATTAAATATTTTTTAAACGCAACTCCTATCTCATATGTTGTTTGCTTTAATCAATTTAACTATTCCACATTTTACATGAGTTTCAACAAAACATATACAAATGTTATGTAGTTAAAAAAGAGAGAGAGAAAAAATCACAATTAATAATAATACTTTGTAAGGATGACCCGATTGAGTAAAGCATTTGAAATGATCACATTGCTAATATGTTTTCAAGATTCATGGACCATGTTTTTTTTAAAAAAAATTGCAATGGCTCAATGGTTTTCTTTAGCCGACCACACTTAACAGGATAAAAGTTTGCTTATTGTTGTCGTTGGCTCAATGGTTTTCTCACTTCTCTCCTAGTGCAATTTGTTTAAATTTCAAATATACTATTCTATCCTTTTTCCTAGAAAATTGATCATCCATCTTCCTTTTTTTTTTTTTTGCTTTTGTTTCTTTTTCTAAATATGTGAAGGTTCAAACATTGGAACTCCTTTAAGTTAATCTTGATATTGCAACAATTTTATTTAATAAAATCTGCTTTGAGGAATGCATACCTGGACACAGGAGCATGACCAAGGTTGCCAGAGGAAGAGTGCAAGGCATTTCCTATCTGCATTTCGAAAGGGCAAGTCAGATTGTTCAAATCCCAAAATGAAAAATCAGTCACACTTACTGCTAAACTTACCTGACCAGAGCTATTGGGATACTGGCCGCCAGAAGGTACATTCCTCGGAAACTGGTAGGCAAAGCTACCCCAACTTTGTGCTGAAAAGTTTCCTTTCGATGCATTTGAATCACTCATACTGAGTTGATGAGTTTGGCCAGCAGATAATGTGGAAGGTGAATTGTTAGGTTTGGTGGCAGCCGTGAGATAAGCCTGCTGATGAGCAATGAATGCCAGCTGCTGTTGATGAAGTGCAAATGGAGAAACCGTATTTGACTGCAAACCATCAAACTACACATGTTACAGAAATCAATTGTTCCTCATATTAAATTTGATTACAAAAAGCAATATGATCGAGGAAGATATTGCTCATACTTAACCAAGTGAAAGAAGGCAAGATCTCAATATTCTTTACCCAGCTAGAAAACAAGGATAATAAATTATCATGGTGCAAAAGGTTGAAGGGCACATCAACCCATCCATAACTAGAAAAAAGACATGCAGAAACTCATAATAACATTGTGGTTCTGCTTGAGTACATTCAGTTCATACAAAAAAGAACAAGGGTTTTACCTTGTCAAAGA
>JBAMHZ010000048.1:5608372-5624258 GCA_037177395.1 Alpinia galanga | reverse complement strand
TTGAATCCTTGAATAGTTCTTCAACTATAGATGCAGTTTCATTCTTGACATTTGTCTGAATATTTGTTTGTGATGGAGGTTGCAACAGAGACGTTGAATCATAAAATAGATCCTCAACTCCAGATGCAGCTTCAGTTTTGATTTCTGTCTGGGTTTTTGTTGGTGTTGAAGGTTGCACCAAAGATTTAGCATCATTAAATAGATCCTCAGCTTCAGATTTAATCTTATTCTTGTTTTCAGCAGATTCAGTGGTGCTCTTACTGTCCATGGAATTGGTTAGTTCTGCAGCTGCAGATAAAAAATAACGAAGTAGGATCATCATGTTAATAACAAGTTAGTGATTTGTAAATCTATTCCATAAAAGCAAGTTTGCAGAAGACATAGCAAAGAGTAAACTACAAGACCAAAACAAACACGATCAGTATTTGATGATACCAATTATCACCTAACAGAGCCCTTCCCCTATCCCAAATGGTTTGTTTTTGAGAAAATGGAGTACTAGGTTCTTTTTTATATTTACCCAAAAACACCTACACTGAAAATTTGCCCATGAATTATCATCTGCTGAAGCTAATCCTTCTCCAATTTCACTTGGATCATCCAGGGAAAGCATGTCCAGTAGATTGGATGCAGAATCGAGTTTTGACTGTGTGGTTGTTGGGATATTAACCACAGCAGAAGCTATCTGGGTTCTGTCTGTTTCCACATTTGAGCCATAAGAAACCTGTTTATGTAATCTGGACATGAGAAATTTTTCTTATTATGACAAATAAATAAAACAAATAGAACTCGAGCAGCCAAAAGGAACAACTGCCCCAAACGGTAGTTAGCAACAGTAATGTAAAAAGCACAAAATGCATCAGAAAGCATCATGTATTTGTCTCCCAAAGCAAAGCAATTTTGCAATTCCACTTGCGATACATACCATGAGATTCTAAATGTGAAAAAATGGAAGTGTGTAAATCAACTCAGCTGAGCATAAAAATTGTGCTGTTATCTGAAAGCAAAGAAAGTGATTTTCTAAGTATCCCGGAGCTATAATATCTCCAAGGATTGTACAGCATTCTCAGCCTTTAGAAAATGTTAAAACTATACTGATCTTTTAGACACAACTTTTGTAGCAACAATAATGGAGAGAATCATACAAAGATAGTATAATGTAAGTTTTGCAGAAGTGAACAGAAGCAAGAACATTACTGGGCTAGGTATTTTAGGAACCACAAAATTATCTTTTTTTGTACTTTGTGGTGTATTATCCTTCTCTGGAACTTTATGATTGTCTGAATTTTCATCTCCAGCTACATCAGTGTATCTTTTCTTAGCAGGGCCAGTTGCTTCTTGCGGCTTTGGAGGTGTTACAAACCTTGTATCCCGAGGCACCCATCTTTTTTCTTCATATCTAGAATTTCAGTCCGCTTACTTGTCAACTTAATCATGACATAAAATTTTTGTATGCTAGAAATATAGAAAACAACACAAGCATAAAAGAGTAAAAGGAAGATTAGAAGTTTTGATACTTTGCACGAATGAAGTTTTCGATCCCAACTCTATCATAATTTGGAGGCAATTCTGCTTCCCAGTAGCTATTTGCCTTTGAATTGCCCATTGCTGTTCAGCCATAAGAATCATAAAAATAAAAAATTTCAATCACTTCCATACAAAATACAAGTTTATTTTACTCAAGACTTTGGCAGAAGTAATCACAATAAGTATAAAGCTACATATAAAGCAGCAAAAAAGATCTGCTTACTTTGAATAAAAGCAACTTGCTCAGGGAGCCATGTGTCCAATGCTGCAGATCTTACCTGCAGTGGACTAAGAATTAATAAAGTACAATTAAAATTTAGACCAACTCTGGTCTCAGATTCTCAATAATTTTATTACCGGAGCTAGTTGATGACATTAGCATATCCCAAATTAGAAATTGCTAGTGGAAAATCCATTGAAGTTGAAGTTCAAGTATGTTAAATGACAATTTGAAGTTGCTAAGACAATATGAATGCATTGACAATGAATGTTCAAGTATATTAAATGACATAGGAACTGAAGTTTGACCTTTGATATATGCACTCCTAAACTCCTATGAATTCCTGAACACTGCATGCATAAGAAAACTCCCAAATTTACGCTTGCCCATCGTGGACCTCTGAAAATAATCACGGATATGTTAGAAAGAACTACTTAACTATAAGAAAGAACAAAGAAAAGGAAAACTGAATGTTATTCTGGACCATAAAGGATATATACAGCAAGAAGGCTTAGATTTTTGAAGAAAAGGAATTGGGAATTCTAGATAAACTGTCAAATTTAGACTGTGAGGTTGAAATGCACCCTGAATAATCATTTTTAACAGAGCCCTAATTGGCAGGCTTGGAAGAGCTTCCCAGTTTCAGTTCCAGACTAGCTTATGATAGAAATAATTAAAACAGGAGGGTCGCATCAAATGCATTGTACACCGATATAAGAGAGGCATTTTATTTTCTTGCTTTTACACCTATCACGAAATCAACTTTAGAAAGGAATAATATAAGCTAATGTTGGAACCAAACAGTGGGCAATAAAATGCCATTCAGTAGCACAAAATCCAATTGAGAAAAGTGCATTGATTAGATCACACTTAAACTGTGTGGATAAAGGTCCTACTAAAATCAGAATATCTCAAGCGAAAGACACTGCATTATGAATGGATCAAGTAATAAATACAACACCCAGGAAGCCATGAAAACTAGTCCGAAGCTGACAATTACAAACCAGACACAATTTAAGCATTCACTTTTATAGAACACCAGAAAACAACCATATGAACGATCCTAGATCCTATACAAAGAACACCCTGGTCCAAGGCTATGAGAAATAATCATTGTTGGGAAATGAAGTACCATAAATGATTGCGTAAACAACAAGGTTATATAGCATCTATCAAGTAGCTAAGCTTACTTAGACTTGCAATCAGCACATTCTTTGTTCTCTGGTAACTTGAGCAGTCCCTCCAATATCTGGAAAAAAAACAGAGACGTGATTTTACACAGAACAATAAATAAATAAATAAATTTAGGTGGAAAGGGAAGCAATCAGCTGAAGTATTTGTGAGAAAATGAACAACCTAAAAAAGAAATTATAAGACCAAGCAGTGGATGAATTGCTCAAATGAAAAAAAATCTTGAGAAAGACAAGAAAAAAAGCTTGCTAATGACCTTAAAGATGAAATGAAAAAAAAAAAAGAGTATAGTGATTAGAAATGAATATGAATTATACAGGAAAGAAGATGATCAAAGAGTTAACAGTAAAATATTTCACTATTTTAAATTCTGAAGCCGTCATGTCTAGGGCCCTTCTAATTGTATTTACGAATTACCATATACCAATATAACTGGAAAAGGAAGGATATAGTTCAAGGCTTGATATAAGGGGGGAAAAAATCTCTGATCTAATGTCCGCCAAGACGTGTCCACTAAATATTAACATAACCAAATGAACATAATTTAGCTCAAAAGATTTAGACTGAATAAAAAGATAATGACTGTCAAAACCTGCTACACAAGATACCCTAGACTTACTATCTGAAGACTAGTATGTGAATTAGAAGTTAAAGCCGTAAGTATGCCACCCCATCCATCTTGGATTCATTTTTTAATATGGCCTTGGGAGCATGCTGTGTATTATCTCGGATAAATGGTGAGAAACAATAAAACCATCAACTATATGATCAGACTTCAGAAGATCATCAATCTAATCACAATGATTTTACAAAAACAGCAACTAGAAACACCAAATGAGTTTATTGTTCATAAATGAGGAGAGGCTACACCAGAATAACATATTGCTAAGATACATTGATTTTTGGATGTTATGTATGGATATTGTCCATCATGAGTCATTTTCTAAAGTTAATACAAAACTAGCAAAAATTTAAATAAAAGATGATGTCTGTAACATGAAGATCATCAGTGTCAACCAGCAGTTGTCAAAAAGCCTTGGCCATGACCTATAATTAACGATTATGAAGACAAAAATATGGCTCTTATTCTCCATATAGATCCATAATCAGAAATAGACTTCCAAATTTATGAATAAAACAGAATCCATGTTTAAAAAAAAATTAAAATTCTGAGCTGGAAAGATCCAACCGCACCTTTCCTACGTCTTATCAAGGGCGATTGTTTAGAAATTACGGGCTGTTCGACAAACAAAGTAAGATTCCAGATTCGCAATAACGAAACCACGATCCAAAAGATGGCCGACAGAATATCACAGAGCGATAACAAATACCGATCAGGATTAATCGAAATGGAATCGCAATAGATACCTTACGATTTCTACATTCCAAAACACTGGATCACCAACCCGACAGGCAAACAAGCACTAAAAATTCCGTATAAGATAACAAAAGTCCAAAAAAAAAACACTGAACCTTTCTATGCTTATCATTGAGCTCCTTGGAGACGGTGGCCTTCTCGTTCATCTCGACGCTTCTCTCTCGCGCGATTCAGGAAGAAGAAAGCGAGTAAAGGCGAAGGTAAAAGAATAGCCAGAAATTGAACAAATATTTTTCTCTTCGGAGTCTTTTTCGAATTCTACCCTCTAAAAGTTTAGTGGCCCCAACGATGCCCACAACGATGATGGAAGGGTTTAGAATGGGTAGATATTGGTAGGCAACGGGATTTAAAGTAGCCAACTGGGCCATCAATGCTTCTAAGCGGCCCATTAGGCCTCCAACTCACCTTGTGACCTCCACGTTGCATATTTTACATATAAATGTTATAATTTTTAGAATTTCAATAGTTAAAATAAGGTGTTTTTTTTTTCACACGAAGAAACTTTTACATTTGTTTTTTCCTGATCAAAAGTCGACGTGCATATTTTTTGCTCAGAAATTTAAACAGCTTTATTATAAAAATAAATGCGATCCAACATTATCTACTTCTACGTTTACGTCCAGAGACCTGGATTATAAAAATAATAATAAAAGATTATAAGTTGGCAGATTGTCTATGAACTCAAATTGCAAGGAAGCTTAGTTCACTTGATGACTGACAAAGATAGAGCTCAGAATCAAGCACAAAGGCCAATAGCACCAAAGGAATAAGACATGCAGCATCAGGAATGAAGAGTAGGATCCTTACCTTTTCACATACCTTTAATCATAAGGCCATTGTTTCCTTGTGAGGTCAGGAGGATGATTTGATCCATCATGGAAGAGAATCCCTCATGGCTCCGAGAGCTGCTCAATTACCTGACAGAACAACAGATGCACAAACATCATAAAGCCACTCTGGCTCAAAAGAATTGCACAGGGGGCAATTTATAGCAGTAGATGGTCTGGCAAAAGGAAACAGTTCCCCTTGCTGCTTACATGTGTATCATCGCCGAGAAAGATATGCCAGGAGCTTGCAAATATTCCTATGCACCCCCGGCTTTAACCTGCACCTATCGTTTTTTCCCTGCCACACAGTGTTTCGGAAAGGCTGTGTGGAGCTCATTCTGGGAAGATATAAGCAAGTGAGAACTCTCGAGGAATTCGTATTTGAATCGCAGAGGAGGGGGCTGGTCAGCTCAGGTAAACACTTGTTGATACTTACTTTTTCTCTCGACTGAAAAAGGATTATGAATGCAGCAAAAGTCGAATATGGAATGGATGCTCACATGCTAATATTTTGCGATTTATTTCATGCATGTAAACAGTAAGGTAGAAAACAAGATAGTTCACAGTAGAAGAAGCGTGCTTACTGGTTGTGTAAAGCTTTTTTCCAGCAGTTTTCAAGTTCTACAGAGTCGTCGAACATGTGATTTGATGAGATAAGCACAAGGCATCAGAAATGGGTTGGCTGAGAAGAGTAGCCTGTGTGACTAATTGCAGCACGCGGCGTCGGCGTCACAGAAGCCTGCTGTGGAAGATCAGGACGAGGATCAGGAAAGTCATCAGGAAGGGAAGTAAGCCAAGAGTCAGCCTTCAGTATGATCCCTTTGAGTATGCTCTCAACTTCGATGACAGTTTCTTCTGGATTGAAAGAGATCGTAATGCCCTTCCAATTGCCTCTGAGTCTTCGAACATCAGCTAGGTGAATGCCTTGGATCCACCATGATGCTAAAACAACAATTAGCTCATCCTTCCCTGTTTCCAGCTGAAAAATGTTGCCTGAGAAGGAAAAAAAAAGGGTTCTTTGTTAGCATGGTTTTCCTCTTATTATGCTGCTATAGGCTATTTTAACTTGAACATACCTTGTCTACCTAGTGCCATCCAAACAGCAAAGCTTTGGTACCTGATAGAATAAAAGTTGCATAGTTATAATTCCCATTGTCGACATGGATGATACATAATAAGAACCAAAGTTAGTGCCACTTGCAGGGATTGATTACACAACTAAGTTATTGAAGGAAACAATGTTTAAATTAAATAAACCAAAATTGATTTGCTGGTATGCCTTTCTGATTATGCAGAATCAACCTCCACACATTTGCAATATCACACATGAATTAAGAATTAAATTGTTGAATAGCAATAAGAATGTTGCTCATGCGAAATGAGACAGTTGTAATATCATCGATAAGTTGATTGCAGAAACTGCAAGACACGAATCGGGGGAAAAATGCAAGCAAGCTAATATGCCATCTAGTTCATCAGTTCTTTGTGTCTCATGTAGTAAGTAATTTGCAATGCTGAGAAAGACACACCACTGGTTGATCCTCAAAGCAATACACCTTGATCTGCAAGTGGTAGTAAATTTAACAATTTGTGGAAGGCAACTACTAATCTAAACTTAACATGGATGAGTAAAAGGACTAAACCTTCCATTCCCACCGTGAAACTACGATTTCAAATTGGAAAGATCTCTTGACAAAGAAAACGTTTGTAAATTTTCAGCAAGCTTCTTTTTGCCTACGGAATAAAATGCAGATCAAATCTCAACTATCAGCATGCTAAAGAAAACAATTACAAATCGAGTTTCTAACCAGAATACACTGCAACAATAGCTTCAGTATCAAACACAAGAGCAGGCTTTGCTATGCTGATAACAGAGGAGACACTAGGTGGTTCCTCGCACAATAGTAAGACCTACAACAAATTATAGACTTAGATGGACTTTAGCAATGACAACATTGATGCAAAAGTTATCAACTCTAAGAGGGTATAATGGTTCCCTCCTGGCACAAAATCACCTGCAAGTAGTAGAATTATGAGGACAAAGTAAAACAACAACACAATGAGAAAGGGAGTATAACATGAACAAAGGAGGAAATAGAGCAACAGGCACCTGAGCCTTTACAAAGAGGGAGCATCAAGCAAAGGTGTATACTTTGGCAGAGAGTGAATTCTCCAGATTCCTTAGCCACAGCACCATTTGCCTTCTACCCTAATACATTAGAATATCCAACATATTCACATATTTGCATCTGAATAAGTAATCTGATCGCATATTGGAAAAATGAAATAATGTTTTTACAGAAAAGCGGGTGACAACGTCGTTGACGGGTGCCGACGAGGATGCGGCCATAGTGGGGGAGTCCGGTGGCGAAGGACGGGCCGTCGATCGACTCAGTGCGCTTGAGCTGAGTCTCGAAGGCTCGTATGGACGACCAGCAGCGGAGGATGAACTCCTGCTGCCGGAACAACAAGCACTCTTTGCCCTCGCAAACCTCCTCCATCACCGGCGAGATGGGCTTCCAAATTGAGAGCGATGATCGTTTCGATTCTAGGGATTGTAGAGCGGGCCAAAAGGGCCGATCAGAGGCCGGGCCGATTTAGAACCATCTTTACATAATGAAATTTTAAAGGATTTTTTTAAAACAAAAATATCAGTGTAGAGCAAATGATGCTTCACAGTAAGCATATTGGAAGTTAGAACAGCCTCTAACGTTACTGATGGCACTCCACAAATAGTCATTCTTGCAAAACAAAGCTAACCATAGAAGACACTGAGAAATTCTCAACTGGAGAACAAGGAGATTGTGACGATATCGGTCGCTAGTAGAGCTCACTTTCCTTGTGAGTGTGAATTAAGGCATCTGACTTCGGATAGGCACAACATGTCAGGACGTAACCGGCGGATATCTGCGTCTCATCGAGGAAGGATCCATCAGATTGATCGACACTGCCTGAGATGATTTTGCCTGCACAGCTGGAGCAAGCTCCGGCTCGGCACGAGAAAGGCAGCTCCACACCTGCTGCCTCAGCGGCATCCAAGATGTAGACATCATCTTGAGCTTCAAACTCGTGCTCCTCCCCTTGCGGACCGACAAGCTTGATCTTGTAGACAGCCATCGCCGATGCCCTGAAGCCATTCGATGCCCTTAAGCGAGGTGCTTTTGAGACACTCTTCAAGAACCCCAAAGAGGATGGGCTCTTAATTGTGGCCGTAGAAAGTTTGCTCCTGTAGCTGCATTTAAGCACACAGGAAGGCGCAAAAGTGGAAGTTGCCATTGAAAACCTGAAAATTTAAATCATATCTCAAATTTTACCTCCCATTAAGAAGATGCAGATTTCAACAGCTGCATATCTAGTGGAACTGTGCCAAAAAGTTGAATTTTTTCATAAAATAATCGACAATAAGCTTGTCTTCCTGCCTAAATTGGGAGGAACATAATAGATTCTACAATACAAATCCTCAAAAACTAGACATGTACCAATTTTTCACAGTGGTTTAAATGTATTTAATATCTTTAATGAAGGTTATGTGAGACTATACTGTCAAAAATTTGCTCTACTGCATATTGACTAAATATGAAGCCACATGATGAAGGAAATAGGTAAGGAAAGTGAGATCCATTATCCAAATGACTAAAACTTGTACAAACTTGCTTCTCCAACTCTTAACCAATGATATTTTAACCTATCAATGTAGCACTTAAGAGTTTAGTTGGCCTACTCCTTTAGCTCTTCATCGAACACTATGCGAGATTATAGTGTTGAAAAGCACTCTACTACATACCATCACGAAGGCAAGAGGCATGAAAGATATGAATTCATCACCCAAAAAGAGTATAACTTACGTAGAATTGCCTCTCCACCTATGATGTATATCTTGAGTCTGAACCTATCAATGTGGCACTTAAGATTACTCATCCTCCTCCTTTATATCTTCATTGAACGCTATGTGAGACTGCATACTACATATTCACTAAATACGAACAAGTCATGAATTGAAAGAGACAACGAAGATCAGAGATCCCTTCATCCAAAATGACTAACTTGGGTAGAATTGTCCACTCATCTGTTAACCTATGATATCATAACCTATCAATGTGGCACTTAAGAGATCAGGAAATCGATTTGAATCACCTCGATTAACTAGCCAAAAAGAGAGTATGATTGCTAGCTATATATTGCTAAATACTTCTAACCTTTACTGGTGTTGCAAATAAGCAATCAGAAATGATGCCGGCTCCATTGTCATAACAGGAAGCAACCAGGAAATTAAACTCCAATAGTTCAGCTAACTTACACCCTCTCAAATCCTTATCCCGCAGCAGCAACGATTACCGCCTCAACAGCAGCAGTAAAACTACACAGATTCTTCCGTGCAGCCCACAACGAGAAAAGAAAAAAAAATGAATTCGACCATTTAGAGCCAGAGAATGAGCAGTATAACTGCACAGTAGCTTTTATGTTAAACTAACATCAACTGCTGCAATCCACACCAAAAAAAACAAGAAAACTGGTATAATGCGACCGAAAAAGGATCTTTCAAAAATTTATGACCAGAGAATGAACATTTAGAACGGATTCATCTGTAAAACCTAAAAAAAAAAACGCATCGAAAATCAGTTCCCTTGCGCAAAGTAGAGATTTTAAAAACAAAGCTACAGAAGAGAGATCGCGTACCGAAGAAATGAGGTGGCAAAGGCTGAAACAGATCGAAGAATCGACGCAGCGCGTCAGAGCGAGACCGCCAGTGAGCGATAGAGACGAAGAAGAGGATGAAGCCGATAGAAATAGAGTGCAAGGCCGATATGCTCTCTGATTCGGCGCGCAGTAAAGGACACGAAACAGAAAGTTGACCAATTAGGATAGAGAATCACGCCGGCACTCATTTCATAAAATGCATCTTTTCACACAGCTGCTTTAAGATTCTCACGGGCACGTGCCGCGTGCGGCGCGTGTTAATTTACATTTTTCAATACCAAGAGAGGTTCGATTTAAAAAAAACGAATTGAATCAATAAAAATATTAATATATATTCGGATAAATTTAAAAGAAAGAAATATTAATGATTGATATAACTGAATCAACAAGCAAAGAAGGCGCATGTTAACGAGGAAGAATAGTCCTGTTCTTTTAGATTGATCAAACACATGACTAACTGTATCGTAGCTTCTGTTCTTTTTATACAGATCGATATCCGAAAAACTTTCAGCTAAGAAGTACGATCCCGCGACGGCCAGCTCGAACTCGAGCAAACGAAGAGTTAGAAGATGCGATAGGGTTCCATTGTGCTCTTCAGATACAAGCAACTGACCTGTGAACACGGCAAAGCACAAACGAAGGTTAAAACTAGAACATGTTAGCAAGTACACAAAAAGAGTTGGAACGAATGCAAGCTAAAAATCCCGCACTCGTCGAGTTCAAAGATGATTTTCATTGAGTTTTTATGAGGCAGCTTAATGTATAATTCGTCTGAGAAGATGATATTCAGTTTACAAAACTAAAGGTCCAACTTCACAATAGCAACAAAAGCTAGTTGGGGAATTCTTGTTGCTGAAAATCTCGATCAAGGTGAGTGTGTAAAATTCAGTACTACATGAACAAAAAGTAGTTACTCAATGCTAATGTTGTTGTTTCTAGGAAAGGTTTATAATGCAGGGTCAAAGAGTAAAGAGAACTCACATTTTGCCAGTTCTTCTTCAACAATGACACGAGTAAATTCACGCTCATTTGAACGTTCTGAAAAATCTGCTTTTCCTCCATGGCAACATTGCCGACTGCTACACCCATGCAAAGGACCTTCTTCAGTTGGAATTTCACCATAGCTTTGGTCTCATTGACTTTAGACTCCAAAGTCTCTTGGTGAGTAACCAATGTGGGAAACTTCCCTGCAAAAGAATAAATAAACAGATATTAATGCAACAAAAATAAGAATGACAAAAAAAAAAATGAATACACATCCTACTGTGTTTCAACCTTCGGACTCCGAAATATATTAGTTGAGTGAGAATGAAGAGGAAACAAGTATTGATTTAGCAACTAAGAATTCATCAACTTACTACAAATGGTCATTACTGAATCAAATGCTGTGCATTTCCATGTGATCATGGATTGGAATGTTTTGGTCGGGATAAAATATTTTGGTTCAGACTAGTTAAAACTATTATGAACAAACATAACCTCAATATTTCTAGATAGCTTGTTTAAATAGGTTAGAAGACATTACTATATATAATACCTGTTCAACTAGAACTTTCATTTCTTTAATACGAAGGATGATGTGTAGTATCATTAATTTTCTTGTAGAAGCATAGAATAGAGACAAAAAGGAGAATCATTCTTCTAAACATCACCAACCATTGAGAATTATAGTTTTCCTGTCACAAACCAATAGGTCTTAAAAGAAAGATTACTTGCCTGCCTTATTAAGACCGGGACCAAGAAGGCGAGGAATCTGCTTGATGATAGCTTCTGATGCAAGGAAAGCATGGTACTTCTTAGCAAGTTTCTTGACAAGTTTCTTATTTTTGTTCATCTTTTTCAAACTTTCAACATCCATGTAATCAAGTCCTATCTTCTCTGCCTGGAAGTGACAAAAGTATTACAGAAAATTGAACAACATGCTGCAGAAAGATGAAGACAAATATAATGTAGCAGTGGAATGTGGTCTCAAAAGTCAATCCCTACAACACAAAATTTGAATGTGCAGATTTAAATGAAGAAAATGTTTCCAATGCATACAAATCACAACTATTCCTCGTTGACACTTTGAACATCCAACTGCAGAAAGCTATATGTTCGAAAAGTTCCCAGTTAAATATACGCATAAAAAAATACACACACAATTGAAGCTAACTACAGTTATTTTGCCAGATGACAGATGTTAAGGATCTGAACAGTAGGCCACAAATAAAACATCCAGCATCACATCCAAAATGAATTATAAATCTATTATAATGATATTTAAAGAAGATATACAATTTTTAAGCATGGTGTTTAGTCAAACTACAGAGAAATATAATCAATAGGATCAATAGGGGCTAGTATAATAAATATTCCACATGAATACCTCCTCAATATGTTGTGCGTCACCCAACATGCAAACTTTCATTTTTGGGCGTGGAATATGTGGGAGCTTCACAGAACCACTGAATCGCTTATCCTTTTGAGGATCATAATTTTTCAGACCAATTTGTAACTCAATTGTTCAGTGAAGTTGCGCTTCTTCTCTCGAGAATCACCAACAACCTGAGAGATTGCTTCCCTAACCACATCACTCTGCAATTTGCTGTGGTAACAAGCATTCAGGGAAATAGTTATTCCAACATGAAAAATATAATTTTTGATCAACTTAAGCCCAATCAAATTTTAAAGAAATGTATACAAGAGTGAAGAATCGGTGATTCGCAACCAATTACCCCAGTGAAACAGGAATGTAAATAGAATATTGAAGACATTTTAAAAAAAAAGCAACATGACAAGAAAATCAGTTGACTAACAGAAAAGGCGTCCTTCCTTCTGCTGTATTCCAAAGCATAGTAAAGGGAATAAAATGTCTCTTTATATAGATAATCATATATGTATATATAGTGGTGCACGATAAAAGTGTCATCTTTAGAAAGGAATCTGATAATACTTTTAGCAGCTCACGGTATATGTGATTAGACACACAACCTCCAACAATTTGGAATTAAACATTGAAGAATAACTAAATCGAAGCTTCAAACTACCTCATTTTTCACGTGAACGCACGCCTTCCTTCTTTCAACCGACCCTTCGAAGCAAAATACAAGAAGAGATGAGCTCCTCCATGAAGAAAAAAAAGACAAATTTTTAAGAGAAAAAAAAAGTAACAAAAATGAGCATGAAAATCTGAACATTGAGCAGTTAACTAAACAACAGAGCGCGTTCGAGAATGGATTGGAAAAACGAGCATCGTCAAAGTTACAAAACCCTTGGAACGTACCACGAGGAGGAAATAGAACGAGATCGCCGCCGAATTGCCTCCGGGAGCGCGCGCGAGAGAGAAATAGGCCGACGAACACGCGAGCCACTTGTGCACCCTAAAGTTTCTCGAGCAGAGCACCGACTACCGTCGGATTCAAATCCAACGGGCATAATTTCTCCACAGAGCCCAAGGCCCATTTGACCTTGGGCTAGCCCTTGAGTCGGACCGAAAAATTGCAGAAAGAGCACTAATCCTAAAAAAGGCCTTCCATCTTTGAAATTTCTCAAAACACCCAAAATTTAGCACATATTTATATTATTATTTATTTAAATAAAAAATAAAACTAATCCATGGTTGACCTCAAGCCTCCCTTAAAAAAAACAACAAATAAATTAAATAATCGAACTAATTATCGATGTAATGAACATTTGATGAGTTAAATATTGGAATAGAACCGGTCTTTCAATTATTGGAATAGTATGATTGCTCTTCATCCAGCATTATGGCTTTTCTCAATGATTTATCATGATTAATTATCTTTTGAAGTTCTAATTGTGTTTGCAATAAAATTCTTTGTTGTTGTGTGTTTTTTGTTGGTTTGTTGAAAGCATGGCAGTAATGATTGTGTTCATGTTGTGTTATTTAACAATAATATTTATTGGTTTTGTCAATATGTTTTTAGGGTTAGGGACCAATGTCTTAACATTCATTTCATAAAATTTTTAATTTTTGTTTTAAAGGTAGAATATATAGTGTTCAACTTCGAAGTAAAGTGCACTATACTTTAACATAGTTGCGTTATAACTTGATCCAAGTTGTTCTTCTTGTACTTAGACTTGACCATCTACGGTGACAAATTTACGATGATCTTCTGAAATAAATGAGATAGATTCTCTCCAGCTGCAATAGTAAATAATCTCTATTTTTTTTTCTGTCAAAGTTAATACTAGGTCAAACAACTGTTGGTGTCATAGCTAACGGTGTTCCAATATCTAAGTTAGAACTGTGTAGCCAACGTGCATGGGGTGTCAGATGGTGAATAATAATTATATTGTTAAGTCACTAGAAAATAAATCTTAAAAGAAATATTCTTTCTAGAACGTGAGGTATCCGAGTTTAATTATTATAGTACGTGGTAACTCCATTTAGCTATTTTAGAGGTATAGTAGGCACTGATTCTAACAATCCATATATGAGAATCTTTTCTATAGTCCCCTCAATGAAGAATTAGAATTCTCTATCCACATCGAGCTTGGCTCTTTTCTTTTATAATCAAGTTGTTCTACTTCAGCTCGGCACCTCCTCTCTGCTGAGATGTTCTATATTTTAGCTTGGTATATGTTCTCTCCGTCGAGTTGTTCTCCTTCAGCTCGACTCTTCTCTTCTCTGTCCGATCTGTTCTATATTGGCTCGGTGCTTCTCCTCCCCACTGAACTATTTCTCCTTAGATTGACTCTTCTTCTCCCTGGAAACCTGCCTCCCTTTAACTTAACCTTCTTCTTATATAATAAAAATATGGAAGTATCAATCTCCTAACTTAATAATTATCTCATTATATCAAACATTACTAAATTTAATTTTCATATATTTTATCTTTACTTTACTAAGTCTAAGACTTTTCACTTCTAGAATTTCCCTTTAAAATTTAAGTTTAGTATTTACCCCTTCACGTATTTCATCTACTAAAATGATATCATTTGCAACTAACATGCACCATGGTATCATATCTTAGATCTCTCTAGTAAGTTCATTCATGATTAGTGTAAAAGATGGAGACTTAAAGTTGATCCTTGATGTAATTCTATCTTTATATGAAACACTTCAATTAATCCTCCTAGTGTTTTCACTCTTGTTATTACATCTTCATACATATCCTTAATTATTTCAATATACACTATACTAAACCTTTCTTTTCTAGAATTCTCCATATAATTTTCCTTGAAACTCTATCATAAGCTTTTTTTAAGGTCAATAAATACCATATGTAATCTTACTTTTATTCCCGATACTTTTTAATTAGTTGTCTGAGAAGATGTACACCTTCTATTATCGACCTTCCCAACATAAATTCAAATTGATTTTTAATCACTATGATTTTCTTCCTTAGTCTTTTTTCTTTTACTTTTTCTCATTAGTTAATATCCTTATAATTTGCATAATTTTGTATATCTCTTTTATTTTATATAAAGGAACTAGAGTACTTATCCTCCGTTGATTAGACATTTTTTTTTCATTTTCAATATTAAGTTGAATAACCTTGTGAGTCATTCAATACCTTGCTTGCTTAGGCACTTCCATAAATCTATTAGAATATCATCCAGTCCAATTAATTTTTTATTTTGCATCGAATTTAAAATCTGTAAAGGGGAGCCTTGGCGCAACAGTAAAGTTGTTGCTTTGTGACTTAGAGGTCACATGTTCAAATCCTGTAAACAACTTCTTGCAAAAAAAAAGCAGGTTAAGGCTACGTACAATGGATCCTTCTCTGGGACCCTGCATGGTGGGAGTTTCGTGCACCGGGTGGTATTTTTTTTATCGAATTTAAAATTTGTTCTGCTTCTAAAGATTGAATTCTATGATAAAAATTTAAATTTTTATACTTCTTTGATCTACTTAAATTACCTAAGTTAAATCGATTATCTAAAATTTCATTAAAAAGTTGAAAATACCTCTTCCATTGCTCTTTTATTTTTTCTAATTGTCCAATAGTACTCTATTAATGTATTCATTTTTAATATATCTTATTTGGGCAATATCTTTAGTTTTTCTCTCTTTAGCTTTAGCTATGTTATAAATAT
>JBAMHZ010000048.1:5548440-5585641 GCA_037177395.1 Alpinia galanga | reverse complement strand
ATGTTTGTATATCCACATATCTACTTTAACATTCTCATTTCTATAAGTCTCATTTTTTGTTCATATACTTGAGTTATAGTCAACATTCAGCTTCATATAACATAACAGGTCTAATTACTATTTTATAAAATTTTCTTTTACATAGATAAGGAATATTCACAATGATATAGGTTCACTATAATTGATAGACAATGGTCCGTTCAATTTATTTTCTTCGCTCGGCCTTGTCCGGCCAGGCCTAATCAGCCGCCCGTCCAGCTGCAGGTCTAGCCTGTATGTCTCATGCCCATTGACTCTTGTGTTCTTTAAGCGTAGATAAGTAATAATTAAGGAGAATTGTTAGAGAATAAGAAATAGCTTGTGTTTTTTTTTTTTTTAACTTTTCCAAGTTTGATGATATCTCCAAATCAGAAGAGGAGTCCTGACGTAACGGTAAAGTTGTTGCTCTGTGACTTAGAGATCACGGGTTTAAATCCTAAAAAATGAATTCTTTTTCGAGATCCCGTATAACGAGAGATTCATGCATAGGTTACCCTTTTATGATATCTCCAAATCAATATAAATTGCAATGAGTTTGCTCTGAATTTTGGTTCTTCATTTCTAGAAATTTTTTATGATCTCTTTTTTTTTTTTTAAGATGAAGGACCTTTTTTGTTTAAGACAAATTTTAAATATTTTTTTTCTGAAAAAAATGAAAAACAAGTTTTTTTTTAGGAAGCATGCACCATAAGCTCCCCCCATTTGTTGCAATTAACAGGTATCAAAGGTTTTCGTAAGCCAAGTGCCCTTTTGATGTTGCAAGAAAGGACAACTCATTATCACTTTATTGCTCGCCTTTTAGATTCTACTACACTGGAAATTGAGGTATAATTACTGGCAGATGCGATTGATAGTGAAAAACCTATATATTCATTGTTCCTGTTAATTTATTGCTACACATTTATCTCCTTTTATTTTCTCAAATCGCTGAACTCTATTATTTCAGTATGAAGTAATTAGAAATATGCCGATAATATGATATTTTATATTAGATAAGTTAAAAGTAACGGTCAGGGATAAGTCGTTTCGAAAATTTCACTTTGCTTTGTAATTTCTCTTCTTGTTTTTTTTTTCTCCCCAAAAAATGATATGGTTCTCAATTCATTTGCTACTTGCTAGGCATCGGTATTGTTAAAATTTGAATAATGCATGTAGATCATGTGTATGCCATGTTGTTTTTTCAGTGAATAATAAGATTCATAAGCAAGGGTAAAATGATAAGAATTAGTGAGAGATTAGAAGATTTTTTTGATGCTTTTAAGATTTAAAAAAAAAAAATTTAGAATAGGAGATAAATCAGAATTTACAGATTATTTTGCAGTAGCCACACATTGTGTCGGGCGATTACTATAGTTTTACATTTAAAATTGTAACATCTAGAACATATTCTTTTAACGAATCATTATTTTAATATTTCACTTTATTATTATTATTATTATTTACTGGTATCTATATATTATGTAAGGCAAAGGTTATTCATACAAATGTTGAATCGATGATTACAAAAGAGCCCTTTATAGTTCTTTTCACCGTGGTTGTATATCATAACGCCCGTGAATCCGCTGAATGAACATAAGCATCGAGTTTATTTGATAAAATACCACAACTATTGTGTGCACTATAAATCTGACCATTTGAAATCGACCTATTCAACGATTTTAAGAATATTAATAACCTTTCAAAGCGACAATTTTAAGATAATCTTAATTTATTTAATATTGGATTATTTAAATAAATTTGTATTGGCATTTTTTATAAACGATAAAAATCTAAAAAATTGTATTCGAAAATATTTAACTTTAATTTTCGTGAGCATTTTAACGTTTCATTTCAACGACACCTATTGAAATTTATTAAAGGTTTTATAGTATTTATATTTTGTATGTATTTTTTTTAACAGAAAAGTAATTTTTTAAAAATAAATAATTTTTAATTTAATTATTTTAGTTCATCGTTAGTAAATTTACATTTGATATTGAGATTTTTTTGCCCTTTAAACTGAAATATACATCCTTCCAGATTGATTAGGAATTCGCCTCATACAACCAAATTAATAGATAATCAATCTATTGATCCAGATTACGTATCCAGGCCAAATTTGATTCGGATCCAACCCATGGTCAGATCAAGTACACAAAGGCATTTTTTTTTTAAAATTCTGAAAATTAAGAGTTCTTTTGTTGTTAGATTTTTGGCTTCTACCAACCAGTTTGGGATTTGATAATATCATAAACAAAACAAAACTTAAAATGACATGGCATTCAAAATTACCTGGTTCTGCTTTTTATCTTTTAGGAGCATTCGAAGTAAACTGCTTGAAGCATTCAGCACATTTCTGGACTTCTCTTTGAAGGTGAGAACACAAAATTACCGTATCACATTCGAACAAAACTACGAGGTAAGGGTAGCCGCTCATCATGATTTTTGGGGAGGCCCTTCGAACCGTTGGATTCGATTAGAATGAATGTCGACGATTGACTAATTAATGGCTAAACGGAGGTGACGAACTAATCAAAATATATATGCAGAGAGAGAGAGACCTTGAGTTAAAGACTACATCATAGAATTCAAAAGCAATAAACAAACGAAATAGGTAAAAATACATGACCCTAATGGCGAAAAATGGCCATACGAAAACAATGAGAATGAAATATGAAAACGAACAACAACCGTGTTTGAATACAACATCAAATAGAGGTCATACCAGGAATTGGAAATCCAGAAACGGAGCAGGCCAACAATGCGGGAGCCGAAATGAAATGGAGCCAAAGTAGATCTGTGGCTTTTCTCAAACGGGAGAAGAGAAATTATGAAGGTTGAATAGATTGTGTCGTATTACTGAGACATCAAGATGAACTGATGTAGAGAACCGGAACCAGTCCAGCCATTCTCCCATCTCTCCCGGGTCGTTTTTTCTTCACCTGAACATGGATAATAAGATAAGGAACAGAGGTTTAAGTTATGATACAAGACAGGAAACTTACATAGTACCAACCATCGACTTCGTAATTGATTTCCACCTCCTCTCCAGCGGTTAAGCTTAACTGAAGGCATGATATCCAGATTAGCGACTCAAATTTGATGTATAGCAGATTACCTTCGGTCAGCAAATTTGTATGCATTTGGTTCATCAAAAATAGAGAAATATCTCTGACTTTGCTTCATAGAACGATAGATATGAAATCACTATTTTTCAGATTTAGTTCATTTGGCCGGGAAAAGAAAAGGAATATTTCTCACAATGGTGAAATATTGTTTGGAGGAGTTATAGAATTTGATCTGACTAAACTATCCAATTCAAATTCAAAAGGGCCTGATCAGCCCGGTTGTTTGCGCTCTCACTTTGAACAAACCCTACGACTAGCTACACTTTGCCTTGCCTGAGCAACCTGATTGAACTACTTGCTCAGTCCATTGAACCCACTCAACTTGCTTGGCCGGACCTACACAACCTGTTTGATTGACTAACTAATCCTGATTGGTCCTTCCGGTCTTATTAGCCCGATCCAACTAGCCCAGTTGGTTCCACTTGATTTGATCAGCCAATCTAGTTTACTTGTCATGCCTTAACTCATTCAGTGTAACCCGCCCTACCTAGCCCATCCAATCTAGGTGACCCCTTGAGGCGACCAACCATTCGGTACATCAGACCAACCTGATTTGATTAGCTCATCCAACCTACTTGTCATGCCTTCTAGTCAAACCAACCTACCTAACCCACTCACCCCTTGACAAGACCAACCATTCGGTACAAGCTTGATCGGTCACACATGTTAGGTTGGGCAACCGACTAGACTAGGTGACCCAATTGAATCTAGCCTATTCCACTTGCCTAGCTTGATCAAATTGTCCAAGATGCTTAGCTCGATTAGTCTATTAAATTCATAAAATATAATTTTGGAGGATTAGATAGAATAAGAATATATATACATACATAAATATACATGTATATATATGTTGAAAAATAAAATAAATAAATACAAGATAGTGAACGTTGTAATAGAGCAAAAATTAACTATTCTTAACAAATAAGAAGTCATAATTCCATGGAAATTAGTATTTCAATTTTATTTTTTCAGCCAAATATGAGAATACTTATCACATGAATATAATAGTTATTCCTAAGTGCACCCTAGGGCAATAGAAGATGCTCACAATCTCACCATTGTTTAGAAGAAAGGGATAGCAAAGTCAAAAAGAATCTCATCATCATCGCCGGCGGTGGCATGTGATCTAAAAAAGAATAGCAATGTAACATAAAAACCACAAAGTACCTCATCATCGCCACCTGCAGTGAAGTCATATAAGGCTTTCCCAAATTGTGGATTTTGTGAACTTGTGTCATCATCCTGTGAGCCAAAACTCCGTGCACCAGCCCCAGCTAAAGGATTTTCAAAGGACTCATATCTCTGAAGGGTAGATGAGTACGATGGTGGCTCTTCCCTAACCTAAATATGCAAACTGGAACATGAGAGCTGCATAATCCAGATAATGAAAACAACGACATGCTTTGTAGAAGAAGGCTAACCGGAGATCCAATTCCCTCAAAACCTGCACCACCAATAGATGTGTTGCTGAACCGCCTCACATTGGTTCCTGACCGGTTATCCTGATAATTGGTCCAGAGAAAAGAAAAAATATGTTTATTACTTTAGTTCCACTTGAATCATGAAAAATAGAGAGAAAAAAAAAAGCTATATCAGTCACAAGAAATAATCCATAAACTCATATCAAATGATATGAATAATCTAAGGCAATTACGTAAAGGTCTATATTTAACCCATTTAAAGCATCTTTAGTTGAGGTGATGCTGATGCTTCTAGAAGACTGACTATACTGGACACGATCTTATAACATGATTTGATACGAAACATAACTAACAAAGATAGATAATGAAAGAGACACAACAGAATTGCAAATTTAGGTATCTATATTAAAAAATATAAAAACTCTATTAAAGATCTATTATTCTAAACAATTCTCCTGAAATCATGATGCTTTGAAAACTTGGGGAGCATGGACATGCAATAAGATTATATTGAAGAGAAATACCAAATAAGTGTGCCATTATTATTTTTAGTAAGTTCATCTGCCTGCCCCCTCCACTCCTAGACATGTACAATGGAGCAAGGTTATATGCTAAAGCAATAAAATCAACACTGAAAGGCATTGACAAGAGTAACCCCCAAAAAAAAAAAAAATCCACGAAACGAAATGGAGAAATAGTAGGCTATTTCTGCAGCAAATTAAAGATACATACTGAAGTTTGTGAAACTCCATAGCCTGATGGACGTGAACTGAACAATGACGGATAGTTCATGCCACCAAAATGGGATGATATAGAAGTTTCCACAGAGCCAGTTGATTCAGGAGATGATGACCCTGACGATCTTGCATCATCTTCCTGGAATAAATGCTATAATATGAAGATCACAAACACAATTAATAACTATGTTGATGGCATAGTACCTCAGCTTCGTAAGTTTCAAGAATAGATTTAGCCCATAGGTCATCATATGTCACTGATGGCCGAGAAGTTAAATTCTCTTCCTCCTCAACATCCGGTGCATCAGTTCCAGCACCAGCAAGAAATTCATTTACCTAGCAACAGCATATTACACCCTCCATAGCTTCAGCAATTAAACAAAGATTATAACAAAACGGGAAATATGTAGCTATGTGAGCTGAGCAACAGTGTGATCTGCAGTCCCAGTTGAAAGTAGTCATATATTCTGTATTTGAGCAAATTGTATTTTTAATGGTTTTCGATTATGGAAACATCATCATTAAGGGACCGCTATTGTAGAAGTACACATCTTACCTTCTCCATAGCTGGTGCATTATTTTCCCACATACCATCATCTAAACCAGCTGCCCAAGCCATTGCCAATTCAGGATCAATAGCATTAGATGGTTTTACATCGACTTGTTTAGATTCATACACCAAGTCAGATATCCCTGTTGCTACAGCTGGATCATTCAAACCAGAAGATGCACTAATGTTATGTCGGTCACGGTATATGTCAATGAGTTTGACGCTGCATATCAAAAACCAAGAAATAATAAATTAAGAGATGATTATATATAATCTGTTCATAGCTAATGGAAGAAAACCTGGACACTCATTCACAAACTGAAGCTGGATAACAAACTTACAAGTAAATGGAAATACAACTTGCAACTGCAAGCAGAAAAATAAATACAACCAAGCCTTCAACTGCAATGATGAATAAGAAGGCAACGTCCTTAACTGAGGATTTTAGTTCGTGGCTTCACTACAAATAAAGTACAGAATTTGAATACTTGTTGAAAGATGAGATTTTATATCTCAATTCATCCACAATAAAAACTCAATCAAATCATATGCCCTTTTTTATGGTTTTGATAGGCAGTGCAAGATGATTGTACGCAATTTTCTGCTCTTAATCTGGAAGGGAATTGGTCATAGATGGTGAAATTAGTTCAACTTAGCCAAATTGAACAGAGTTGGCAATTCTTTGGCTGTTTTACAACCTTACAAGCAACAAGAAGGAAATTATCTGGAGACAACTAGATAACTACTACAGTATGTGAAAAAGGTATGCTAGATCTTCTGTTTGTGTTAGTTACAACCCGAAATTGATATTGCACTTTTACCTTATAGTTCTGCAGTATTCTTAGATGAATAGCATTATCAGTCGAATAATCATCGTCACGATGGTCCTCTATGTTTGAACCTGCTCCCACAGCTAGCCAGGAGCTAGTGTTGTAGTGGCCCTGAGCCCCTAACGATCACTAGTTTGTTGTTTTCCAGCGCATACGACTAATCAGGTCTTGTGGGATGTATTTATTCTCATTAACCTCCACTCAATGTAATGTGTTTAGACCTATATGCATTGTCATTATAAAAACTTTCTGTAGTACCTAGTTTAACAATTATGTGGCCACCAGCAGGAAAGAAATGGGTCTTCACAAGACCCCCAAACAATCAATTGCCATATTGTTAAACCCAACAAGAACATGATATGGAAGCAATGCATGAAAAGCTCAACCAACTAGACACTAGATACAGATCTCTCAGTCCACAAGAAATTAGCATTCTACATCCACATTTCGCATTAGGGTGTAGGACATGACATCTAATTAGTATGATATAATGGATTGGGTATGAACATAAAGAATCCTCTTCCGCACTATGCAAATACAAGTGTGCTTTACGATGACCAAAAGATGCGAGTCAGATTTACCTGGTAGGACCCAGAGGAAGATACTTTCCCCTTGGGACAAAGCAGAACAACGAAACTAAATCAAGAAGTCTCTCATGAGTTTCGTAAAGTTTCTTTAGTTCGTCATCTGTCCATTCTTGTTTGTTGTTGTCATGGTTCCGCATATCTCTACAAATCAAAGGAAACAAGCAGAGATCGACATAAAATAAACATCTAACTTCTTCACTTGTAATAAGTTTGTCAAAAGTTACCTGATTAAATCATCTTGTGCCCTGTACATCTCATCGAGTACTTTTAGCATAGGACTAATTAAAGACCCAATACCAATACCACTAGCACCTTGATCTTCCCCATTGCTAAGTTGTGATTGTGAAAACTGAGATTGAACACCACCTAGAGATAAAGCATGCAAGAATTCATATATCTGTAGTCGATAAGGCTCTCCAGATCTGATTGCAATAGTGATTAAGGCTTCAGCAGCAATTATCCGAACCTGTGCATCATCAACGGCAAAATTCACATGAAAACAAGACAATACTAAGTGGACAAAGTTTAAAATTTCGATCCGTATCAAGGTTTCAATTTATGATCGGAACGATACAGTTTCGATATGGTTTCATACCATATCAATAAATTTTGATAATTTATAAATATAAAATACATAAATTAAAAATATTTTTTTAACTTTAATATTAAAATTAAACAAAATAATTATGGAAAAAATTAATTATAATAGTAAAATTAATTTAATTAGGTTTAAAAAAATAAAATAAATTTTAATAATAATAAAATTAATAATCATAATATATAAATTAATAAAATAAATTTTAAAATAATTTATGAAATATTTTTAAATTAGTAAGATAATTTTATTAAATTTTAATTGATCTAACTATAATTTGAGGCGTTGCAGCCCCCGTGGAGGCTGTGAGACGCTGCCGCAGCCAAGTGGAGGCCTGTACCATGCAAGGCGGCGGGCGGAATAATAAATTCCACCCGTATTGCTAGGCACAAATCAAGAATTTAAACAATGCCCATAGGTAATGGAGAGAAGAATCTTTTGACAAATCTTATGGATGGATGAATAATAGTCAAAAGTTAAAAGGTACCTCCCAGCTTCCACTAAAGGCACACCTTTGAAGCCGTGTCAAAGCACCAGCAAGTGTGGGATTTCTAGAACTTGCAGCTGCCACCATTTTATCAGCATCTAACATCATAAGTGCAGTCCCAGGAGGTGTTGCTGACTCCCAAGCATATTCAGAAGCAGCATAATTTGCATTTTCACCCAAAAACCACACCTGCATGATAATTATCAAAACATAAAAACTTGATTTCATAGTAAATGCAAATAACAAAACCTAATTTGCCTACTCCAACAAAGAGCACTGATGTGTACAGGTACAAGCACACATGTATGGACATAGATAAGGTCAGCCTAGTTAGTTGGTTTTCATAAACTCTATGATCTAAAAAGGGATGGTCATCACTCATCATGCTCAATAGAAGTTGTGATTTGAAGCCTGCTTATGTAGGTTGCATAGTAACAACAGCAGTAAAACTCAGTTAATTTCCAAAGAAACACATTAAATTGCATAAATCTGTGATATTTATATCCTTACTGCAGCCTGCACTAATCTCTGCAGTGCCAAAGCAGACTTCGGATCTGAGGCAGACACTCTATCAACAGATGCAAGTCCTGACATGGTTCCAGGTTGAGGTGGTGGAAGGTCAAGAACAATAGTAACCGCTTCCAATGCAGTATGCTTCCCTTCTGGACCAGTTCCAACAAGACATGTCTAACAAAGGGAAAAAAGAGGATCATAACAAGGTCAAAAAGCAGCAAAAAGATGAAGTATATATATCATGCTTACAAGCCAGAAACTTATCAACATCATCACTGTTTGTCTAAACTATATGAGGTCAGCTAGTTTTAGATGTAAGAAACTAAGGAACTAGATAGTCACAGTTTACATTTGTGTGGTGCCTTATGAACTAGATAGTACAAAGTGTACAAACATTAACAGATGCATTGAGAAGAAGAATTTGGAGTGCGGCAAATCATATTAGATATTCAACAAAAAGAAAATCAGATACACCACAGTTAAGAATAGTCTCCGCCAGTTTGATACTTGGAATAATGGACTGTTTAACTCTCAATACCCTGAACAAAGGCCGATACAATTTAACTGAGTCTATGAAACTTAACTATTCTCATTGTTATTAAATGTCAATAATGGAGTATTATTGCAGGTTTAATCCTGACTAGTTGAACCATAAGTCAGATAGTAGTGCTTACTAAACAAAACAATCTATGGCATGCAAATCAAGGGTCATGACTTTCAAAATACAAGTATAAGGGTGGTGTGTAGTTTAAGTGTAATAACCTTTCTTCAAGTTAGCTGTATGTTAAATCTACTTTTGATAGCAAGTAGTTATCATAACAAACAAAAACAAATGATCACATGGCATTATGTAACAACTAAAACACTCATGCAGAGAAGTTGAAACTAAGAATTATATTAATGTTGAATGAAAAAGATTACTTCCTATGAGCCACAACATGAACATACTTTCCAGAGAAGTTGTAGAACATCAGCATCAATTTTCCCAGGTACTTTGGTTGCAAAAATTCTAGCAATTTCAAGGAGTGTGACTGCCATATCCGGAGTTGCCTGGTAGGTCAAACCAAAATCAAGAAAGGTCAAAAACTAGTATCTCATAATATAACACAAGAAGATCAGATATTCAACATCAGATTGTGTTGAAGCATGCCCAAACATTGTGAGTCAACATACGAGAATAATTTTGGAGCTGGCTTATGGATCTTTTCCCATCCTTGAGTTTTGTGTAGGGTGGTTAAACTAAGGTCCTCTTAACCTCTTATCATTTTAGGGAAAGTTATGATTGTGGAGCTAGTTTTCTGAAATTCCAATTTCAAAAATCATAACATAACATCAGTTTCTGTTGTTACCTCCTACAATCATAATGTCATGAAGTCATGAACTGACCTGTTAAAAAGTACAATGACATTCAAAGAAATATTATCATGATTGATCTCACAACTAGATAATTGGTATGCCATAACTAGGATGTGTTGATACTCTGACATTAACTTAGAGGGTCAGCATCATATTTGCTCAAGAACCAACAATCATGGGGAATTATGTTGAATAGCCCAACTCAATATGCCTGAGGAAATTAACTACCACACCACTGAGTTGTCCTGTCATGAGGATGCAGACACAGTTGCACTGACTTTCTCAACTACTAGCTAGGTTGACGGTTGGCACTTGGTGTGTGTGCCATGATGGAAATATTGGGAAAGGATAGCAATGGGGTAAGATAAGTTGGGAAATCAATTATCCACTCTTGCCATCATGAGAAGTAGAGACATGGTGATTTAGAGCAGGCATGTTTCCTATTCTTATCCATCGAGGCACACTAGAATGCAGCAGGATCAAGACAGGTGAGATGAATATGTAATGACACTAAAATACTAAAGACAACACAAAGTGTCAAATAATCAACTTCTATGCAAGTGGAGCAAAACAAGCCTAGGCAATATGGGGCATAAAGAACTGGCATTTTATCAAACTAATGAAAATTTTCAGGAATTCCATAGTGAAATTCATTATAAGGTTACTATTATACTGTGAAACTTAAAGCTTGCACTGCACAATCTTTTTCTTAATAGGTTGATTTTCTTCTGATGTGCAAATGAAGTATACAATGTAAGTGATTCCCAAAAAACACAAACAAGCACAAGTAATGGAGAGAAGAAAAAAGTACCTTAAACCGAGCATGTAAAGTAAGCAAGATGTCATTTAATAATGCAGAAGGCCAGGCTGGGTCAGACAGCTCACATGCAATAATAGATTGCAATTCCTCCAGAGATTCATGTGGGTTTTGCATCCATATTAGAGCTTTAATTACCATGGCACGAACATAAACACATTCACATGCCACAGTTGTACGCACAACTTCCATTAGTGATGCTAATAAACTTGCAATAGTATCTACACTGCCTGCACCATTTGACACAGGTATTGCCTTACGGGTTCCTGGAAGACGAGATTGTTAGCAATTTTTTGACAATGATGAATCGGTAGACAAATTTTTAAATAAAATTTTAATTTTGAGATTTTAGGCTGACAAAAGTTACCAGATGACAATGATAATAAAGGTTAGAGTTAATAATAGGCAGTTGTTGTGATTATAAATTTTGTCCAATGCGAGGTATTATGTCAGTAAATAGTACGTAAGAGCTGACATTCAGATGTATAGAGAAGTTTCACTGGATCTAAAACCTAATAGACTGGTCTTTAAGCATACAAAGTTCATAGATGTCTTCCCCTGACCGGACAACCTTAATATCCATAATATCCTGACAATACATAAACTCACCAATCTCCTTTGTTAAGAAAGTGTTGATGAAGATAAATTTTCAAACATATGATTCTTGTGGTATCATCAATTGTAATGAAAATATCACATACATAAACAAGGAGAATTCACTTTCTAGACTAAGAGGCAACATGTAACACCAAATGAATGAATGCAATTCTGCCAAGCTGAATAACAACAAAACTAAATACAACAAAGTATGGTCTAAGAGACTACTTTGGTCCATAGATAAACATTTTCAATTAACATGCAAGGAAAGTACACCTTCTTCATGATACCCATGGAAATCTTGATATCTAGCTAATGCATTGCTTACATGGTAAGAAAGGGGCCATTCTCCTCACTTTCCTCATCCTCTGCCTCTTCTCCCTCTTCTCTTCCCCTCTCTCACTACCCAACTGTGTCCTTGCCCATCAACAGTAAACTTGTAAACCAACTGATAGAATTGCCATCGTCCAATATGTGACCCTTTACCCAATTCTCCTCCTAGCCTCTTCAAAGGCGAAAGACAGAAGACATAAGGCCTAAAATCAAGTGAAAATAAGCACAATCCTTCTTATAAGTTTCATTCTTATCTCCTTTAGTTCCTCATCCTAAAGATTTATGTGCTATGGTAGTCTTCTGCAAATAGTTATTGTCAGAGTTTATTATCTTTAACCTTTATAAAGTCATAAAAGAAGTAAAGAATCAACATTCTGGACTGTAATTCAGTTTTGACAAAAATGTATGATTCAAAGGATAAAATAAATATTCTTTGTCTATCTGATGTGTTAACAATTATATATAGACTACCTTCAGAGTGTGAGCCACTATTAAGCTCTGAATCAACGGGATCAAGCCTCATTCCTTCATCAACATCATATACACCCAATGCGAATGCAGCTGCCCTGCTTTTTCCCATTTCCTGAACCACTCTTGCAGCAGCATGAAGCACTGGTCGAGAGAAACTCCGGAAAGAACTTTCTAATCTGAGTATCTTAACAAGAGAATGTTAGAATTTCATACCTGCAGCACTCAAAATAACAGGAAAAATATAGAGATGAAAAAAAGAAAAAACATGTAGACCTCCTCATGGAAAGTTTTATAAGAGGCTGAGGACGCTTTGCTTTAGAAGGTTTCTCAATATTTGCTTTTGCTGTAGGATTGTCTGTATCTTTTAGTTTAACTGAAGGTGCATCAGGCAACTTAAGAACTTCTCTGGTCAATCGAATCCATCCCGCTGCACGCTCTTCAGTTCTATAACGTAGCAAGTATAAAGGGAACTTATGATTATACAAGAGAATGATAACTCAACAATGATAGATATTTTCAAGGAATTTCACTATCCATTTTATTACAAGTTTAACTGTCACCTCTCTGTATTGTCAAATTTTCCCAAAACACAGAGTATTGCCTCAAAACAAACTCTGTCGCTGGGATCCAGAAGCAGTTGATAAAGAAGTGAGCTGAATTGAGACGTTATATCAGGCCTCTCTGGATACAGATGATTAAACAAGGCATTTAACTGGAGTACACAAATAAGAAAGAAAAATTGCATATAGTGTCAATGAATATGCATACCATGAAGTGCACGGGCTCTAGATATTGTATGACACAGCCTAGCAAGGGAAACCCGAGCAAGAACATCATGCAAATGAAGTATGTCATGCAAGGCACCTACTCATCCAACAACGGATTCTATTAGATAAAATGAAAAACTAAATAGACAATCCCAATAACATCTTTCATTCATACAATTGCGCAATGACAAGAAGGTATTGGATAAATGAATTTAAGTTAGAAAGAATTCTATAATTTTTAGAAGTTAGATTTCAAGTTCCATTCGCAAATATCTAAAAGGAAAAAGAATACCAAAACATGGCCAGCTAGTGCAATACTATTGTTTACTGATACAGCTTAATTAATGGAATTAAAAATTAAGTAATGGCATAATTTAGAAATACATAGCAAAGATAAGAAAGAGATAGAAGTGTACCTCCATGCTCAATGTGTTTTTCTGCACACAAAAGAGAAAATAATTTAGTAGATATATATTGTACTTACCAGTCTATATATTGGTACTATAAACAAGAAAAAAGTCAATTAAAGTTAATAGACATATCACACAAGTAAACCTTTTCAAAGAACTGCACAAGAAAAAAAACTATATTTTGTGAAATCACCAATGTAGAAGTTAGATCATATAAAACATAAACTGACCAAGAGCCATTGCAACAGAGTAAGGATCTTTTGTAGCTATATCAGAAATAAGCCCCAAGGCATGCCTGACAGCAACTGGATCAGCAAATTGAATCCTACCAGAGTCATTAGAGTATAAAATGTTAAGTAGCAGCGAACAACCAGTGTAGTGATAAATCTGTATAAAATGTAAATTATTTAATGCAAGCTAACTGCCATTCATATCATAGTATCTGAGAAGCCATGGAGAAGAGAATCTCACTAGTTTCTGCTAATTTAGTATTAATAAAACAAAATGGGAAAAGAATAAAATTTTGCAACCACCAGGTTTGCACAACTAAACAAAGATTAACGTCGAGGTTTAGTATGTGAATGCCTAGAAGAAAGATGATTAAGCAAACCATACTTCTGCAATAGGGAAATAACTAATTATAATTCAGATTACTCTGTATGAAACAGTGAACAAGGCATAATATGTTTTGAAAAGAATTGTTTCTCAAATTGTAGGCATTGCAATTTTTATTCTCAAAGGCCTGTTAAAAAAGTTGGGCAGTAATAAAATCATTGTATTGAAAAGATGATACACATTCATAAGGGTTTGAACAACAGACCCTTGTATGGCACGATGGAGAAATGCTGGATTCCCAGGATCAAGAGGAAGTCTTCTTAGAGCACTAAGAGAAGCATATTGGAGATTGCTCCTAATATTAGACTGCAGATATAAGAAAAACATATTAACATACACGCTAATCTCATGATTGTGCCAAGTTGAATGATGGTTTTTTCTAACTTTAAAACAATCTTGGTTTCAAGATGCACTGGACTAACTTCATGATAGATAGTAAAGGATTATACAAAGGAAAAAAGAGTTTAAGTTTCAAAAGTAAAATTGGATTGTGATGACATCATAATTGACCAGTTCATGGGTCATAGGCAGGCAGTTAAGATTCTAGTGTTTAATGTAAGTCGATTAAAGCATAGTACACATTTGTAAATGGGAAAGTACCTCCTTATCACCACCTTGCTTGCCAAATATGCCTCTTCGGCGCTTTTGCTTTGCATCTCCAACCTGAAATTTAGGGACATGTAAAATCCAATTTAATGTTGAAATAAATGTTCAGTGAGATGATTCCACATCACAATGGATGGAGAAATAAAATTAGAAATGAGAATGCTCAAGGATCAATAGACAAAAGGATGAGAAGTCCTATGACTAGCAAAAAAGGATGGCTCAGTGCACAAAGCTCCTGCCATGTAGGGCCCCGAGAAAGAACCTTTTACACGCAACCTTACTCTTCTTTGCAAGAGAGTATTTTTAGAATTCAAATCCGTGACCTCTAGGTCACAAGGCAACAACTTTACCATTGAGAAGTCCTATGATTGGCACACAAAAAAAAAATCAACAAAGGGGAAGGTTGAAGAGTGGGGCATACACAGGCACACAAAAATAAAGATTAAAGCTTCCTTGGTGTTTGTGAGGCAGGTGCATAAATTTTTCTCAGCAATTTAGGTAGCATTATCATTTCCAATGAATAGGTAATCAATTAGGGAAACAGGAAAACATCACAAACCTTTTCTAGAATGCCAAAAACAATCTCGTATAACTTCTCCAAGATCTCAGAATTGCTTGTTGAAGCAGAAGTCAGGGCCTTCAGAGCTGCAAGCCTCCGAGAATGGACTGCAAAGCACACTTTAGTCAATCAAAAGCGTTTTGGATACACTCTACTGGATATGATGTTAAATTTAATCTGTTGAAACTTAAATTTGATACACTAAAACAAACACTATAAACGTCATCTGAAGTTTTTCAAACAATTAATTTGACAAGTAAAAATATAATATCAAGCAAATTTGTCTTGCTATGGTGGAGATAATGTGTTGTTAATGAGGGTCTTCACCAAATCATCTAGAGCACCTATGTTAGTAAGCTGTCATTAGTTACAATTTCCATTTTCTGGAGTTAATGGGACATCCTAGTTTTGTCCAAGATACTGAGCTAGGAGCTAAGGAAGAGGTTTATGAGCTTAGATGAGTGAGCAATTGTTAAAGGGATGAATCTTAAGTCAAAGAGATTGTGACACCCTAGTTTAGTTCCATGAGGGCTAATAAAAGGATTTAAAAATTTTTATATGGGTGAACTACTGTTAATTTGAACTCAAGCATTTTGGGCCAGACAAATTCATGGGTTAGTTCTCATATTTAAGTGGACCATGATAAGTGTTAAGCACCTTCATGGAATTTGTCACAGTGAAGCCAAGATGTAAAATAACAGCTATTTTAAAAATTCACACCCACCTTTGGTTCTTGAATTACTGCAGGAGAAAAAGCAAAACTCTTGAAAAATTAATCAGCTTCACGTGATGACTCATTTGTGAAAATTCAATTCTCTTCACATAAAAATTAAGGATAGCACATTTTTTTATATAAATCTAAAAATATGTTATATTTCTTCATATGTTTTCATAGTTTTTCAGTTCAATAAAAAAAACTGTATAGTCTTCCATTAACTATAAAGGTGAAAATAAGACTGTTTTTTCTATATTTTCATACTTTGCATACAAGCAAAATGTTTTCATACCAAATAATTTTTGGAGCAAGTAGAATATGTTAGAACAAGTAACATATTCGCTGAATCAGAAAGAAGAAAGAGAGAATTCACTGTGTAAACAATACTGCTATTAGTTTAAATATCTTACATGACTACATAAAATAACCGTTAATATTAAAAGATAATCACTTTCTAAAGCAAAATTTATCAATGAGAGGTTGTTTGAGCGAAGTATATGATGACGAATAATCATAAAAAAAATGAACCCAGGGGAATACAAGAAATGATTGCCTTAAACAATGACATGGAAAAATGGCATAATCTAACAGATAAACAAACAAAGATAATAGTTACATTCAACATCAGCACTTGTGGCCTCAGCGGTGAGTTGATGGACTATTCGAGGTATCACATCTGCTCTTGTGACCCCTCCAACAGCATCAATATCAGCAAGTGCATCCCAATTGGGGGTCGGAATCCCTCCACCTGGACTTAAACCTTGTGCACCACTGTCAGACAAAATTCTGGCCAAATAATAGTACACATAGCGTAGAACATTCCTATCTTCACACTGTTGATGAAGCTGAAAAAAGGCAAAACAACATTAGTTAATTTGATATTGTGATTAACCTATCCCATTGCACCTATCTATTAGCACCCCATGTACTGTTAAATGAATATTTATGATGTTCAGATAGGAAATCATAAGAACAGATGAAACATGAGAGCTTTGCTATAAGTAGATAGGTGTTCATAACGTTGCTTTTCCACCAAATTTTGATACCCTTCTCTCCTTTTGTTTTTGCAGTTCGCTTGTTCATTCTGCAAGCCAATATAACAAAAACGCTGCATTTCTTGTGAGGAAAACATTGCAGAAGGAAAAGGAGTGGAGAGAAAATCCTTTAGATGAGGAAATTACTCCATCATTTCTCTTCTTCCCTATTTACATCCTTCTTATTTCTCTTTCTTTATTAGTTTATAAACCTAATAAGAAACATGGACTAAGTGTCCTGTTCATGCACTTTATTTTAACTGTTATTAACAATAAGGTCCATAAGATAGATACAAAACCAACTACTAAAAGAATATAATGGCGGGTACTTTGTAACCGACTACTAAAAGAAAACCAATGTGGGTTCTTCAAAAACAGAGATGCCATTTTTGTAAAAATCTGGAGCCTTATGCAATAACCAGGACAAAACCAAGAAGAACCAACCAGTTCTGCTTCAACGAGATTAAATAGAAACCCAACAACTAAAATTTAGCTTGTAATTTAACAACTGTTTCAGTTTCAAAATATTAAACAAAATCATTAATGATACAGCTCTTAAGGACTCTCCAACTTAGTCCCAACAACATTAAGCTATTGGTGTATATAATCCATGTGGCAATATGCAATAGGTGAAATATGTCCAGCTAGTTACTACATTATTGCAGAAACTATTCCTAAAGTTTGCATTAATTAAAATACCACTATAAGAATTACAAGTATTTGTATCTTACAAACGCTGGAAGGATATCTAAAATGCAAGGTAATTTTCCATGATAATAACCATATTTTCAGAGGTGTTGGTTTTAATGTGTTGCATAATTAACTTCAAGCATATTAGCAGGTTACACAGAACCAAACAGAATAAATGTGAACTTTGTGATCATCTTCAAAGTTAGCAGAAAATTATTGCTTTCTACAAACAAAATTCGCAGGTAAAATAAATACCATGAGAAGTGATGGAGCAACGGAAGGATCCACCGAGTTGTAGACTGCAAGTTTTGGGAACACATGAAGCACGAGCTGCTTCTGCGAGCTTTTCTGCAACAAAAGAAAGGAGGCATGATTAGTCATTGCTCCACTTCAAGTAGTTTAAGGAGGATCTTAATGCAATAAAATTAACAGACACCTGATCCGATGTGGCAGCGAGTTCATGAATACTCCTCACCAGCTGTGCATATGAGACTGACTGCTCAAATTCGAGTACGTCACAGAATTAGGCAATTTCAGGCATTATACGAAGAGATCGAAAAAGATAAACGCAGTAACACGATCGACCAGGCAGGGACGAGATTCGACTGCCAAAATAGGCAAACGCAAGAAAGTGGGTAGATTCAAGGGGAAAGGATCGGACCTTTTTTTTCTGCCGCTGCGGTATGGCTTTGACGGGGTTGAGAGCCTTGGCGGCGGCGATGGTATCGGTCTGGATCTGGGCCAGAGCGGCTCTCCTGGACTTCCGATCCGTGGTGGCCGGCTTGCCGAGAGTTGAGGGGGCAGCTGAAGGGGCGGGGCTGGGGGCCGGGGCAGCCGCCGTCGCTGGATCGGAGGTGATGAGATCCATGAGCGTGGTCCCGGAGGACTCGTGGCCAGAGGCGGCCATGGTGACGGAGGAAGAGTTAGTGTTGGATCCGGCGAACGGAGAGGCCGAAGATCGCCTGAACCTTAGCCGCGTCGCATCTTCTTGTCGCAGAAGAGGAGAACGCGAGCAACCGGACGGCCGACGCGCGGCGATCTGCTCACTTCTAAATAGAAGGCCCAAATCCAACGACCCTGTATTTATTATTATAATTTTTTTTCTTTTCAAAATCTCATTTCAAATTTGTCAAATTTCTAATTTCACCCCTTATAAATTTTCTCCAAAATTGTCGACGTGCTTACTTTAACCCTTGCAATTTATTTTTCAAATAAAATACCATTTCGAAATCATCAAAATATCCTAAAATCATTTTTTGTCAAATATTATGATCCTTAACTTCAACTAGTCACATCTTATGTTAAATTAATCATTCAAAACTTATTCAATTCGATTAGAGCAGTCAATTTGATTTGGATGTGTTAGATTAGTTTGTTCCGTCAAATAATTTAAGTGAATTAGATTAAAAAATTTATCAACTCAATTCCATCATGAACCTAAACAAATCAATCCACATGAATTTGTATATTAAGAGCGGTTGGCTTGCAGCAAACTTGAGTAGATTTTGAGAAAGTTAAAAGTTTCTCTTTTTTATAAAATATTTCAAGTTTGTCTGTGTATTTACTGTATTAAGTAAATTTAATTTAATTTATTATACTAAATTAATCAGAGAAAATAACGTGTTGAACTCTTATTTCTTCCAAATGAAATTACTTTAATTATATACCAAGAACACTTTAAGATAGTATTTTTAGAAAAAATAACAGAATAATTTTAAAAAAATTTTATTTTTTATTTTGTGGCTCATGAACTGACCTGCCTAATTTGCAATCTTTGTTAGTTTGGCTTGGCTTGGATTGATGATTTTTCAATCCGTCAAGATAATGGATCAATCCATTTCTCCCTATTAAATATTGAATTTACGATGAATTGACTTGCTCCGCCACAGGTCAACCTGTTTGATAGCTCTAAACTCGATTTCTAAAACAATGCAGCGAATATACTTTCGAATATACCTCTTTAGATATAAGCTTCATAATATATCAAAGAGTTTAAGCAAATGATAACTTCCATTCTTCACAAGTAAACAGCGAGCCAAGCAAAGTGAGCAACAAATCGAGAAGAGAGAAAGAGGGAAAGGATCAAAGGTTGGATAGTTCGACAATGAAGCCACCAAGTGAAACATACAAAAAGAACTCTTGAGAATGCACGATATCGAATAGATCGACACCCAAAATGCCACGGCGAAAATAAAAAGATCGAGATCTTTCATTTTAACCAAAAACAATTCTGATACTACTTGCAATGATCCGGCAACAACAATATTCAAGTACCGAAATTGCTTCATCTAACCTTTGCTAGTAACTTAACAAATTTACACAAGCACAAGCAAATCGAAAGGAGTAGTCTCTAGAATAAGAAAACATGGAAGAAATGAACACACAGTTCGATCTCGTTTACTCCTATAATTCCTACACATTATTATGATTGAATCAAACTAGCTCGATCTCATCACCTGTTGTCTTCTTGTAGGTGTACCACTTTGCGATATGGAGGTATACTGCAAAATTCACTAAGGAGAGGATTGCCAACAACCAGAAGAAGTAATCGAGGTGGCCTCTGTTGAGATTCTCTGGAATCCATCCAAGTTTCCCATCCTTTGTCGTGATTTTTGTGACTATTATGACAAGAACAGTGCTCAAGTAATTGCCAAGAGCCACGGTGGTGAGTGCGAGTGCAGAGCACAAGCTCCTCATGGCATCGGGTGCCTGATCATAGAAGAATTCCAGTTGTCCAACAGATTTGAAAACCTCAGCTGCGCCCACAATGAAGTACTGAGGGACCTGCCAGAATATCGATATCGGAATGTAGCCATCAGAATCATACAAGTCATGACTCGCAACAACACGGACTCTCATGACTTCCAGAATTCCTGCAGCAAGCATGGAGAAGACAGAGATGAGGAGCCCTATGCCCATCCGAGTCAAGTGAGTGAAGCCCCGCTGGTTGCCAGTGAACTTACGAGCAACTGGCACGATGATGCGGTCATAAACAGGAACCCAGATGATCACACTGATACAATTAAATATGGAGAGCGACGCTGCAGGGAGCTTGAAGTTGGGGCCGATGTGGGGGTCTAGAGTGTTGCCTTGGAGTACAAACATGGTTCCCATCTGGCTATAGACTGCAGAGAACACTATGCCGCTTGCCCATATCGGAAGAAGCCTCAGTATACTCTTCAACTCCTCAACTTGGGTGACAGTGCAAAGTCTCCAGGAGTTCGAATGGTTCTTGTCGTCTTGAGTGAGGACTGCAGCCTTATCAAGGAACCTAAACGAGATTGTGTCAAATACAATAAGAAGAGTGTGTGCCAAGATAATTGATGAATAAAGCTCGCAACCAATTTGTGAATAGACTTATTTATAAATCTGTTCAAGGATTGATTATTATCATGTTTGTTTAGTTATTTATTCAAACTCAGCTCAACTTGTTACAGCATTAATAAAAGCTACTAGACAAGAAATTCAACAGAGTCTGTGGAAACTCACTTGAATCCATCGGTATATCCAAGCTTACGGCTACCTTGTATTACGGATTCCTTTTCAGAGACTTCATATAGAAGAGAATTGTCAGCAGGTACCTTTGTTCCAGATTTTCTCAAAGATGCAACAACAACCTGAAGAATACGAGTGATTGGGCTTCCTCCAGGTTTCTGATGTCTGTACAACCGAATGCCTGAGAAGAAGGTCACAACTGCGATTGCCATTGCCACCGTTGGTACGCCAAAGCCCCAACCCCATCCTACATTGTTTTGTATGTAGACTAGCACAGAAGAAGCAATTAAAGCGCCAACATTGATGGAGAAGTAAAACCAATTGAAGAAGGAGGTCTTGTTTTTCTTTTCTGATTCATCAGATTCATCAAATTGGTCAGCCCCAAAAGAAGAAACACAAGGCTTGATTCCTCCAGTGCCCAAAGCAATGAGGTAGAGCGATAGAAAGACCATTCCTTTTTGAAAAGTTGTTGGATGACAGACACCGTCATGGCAAGTAGGTTCGATACCCTTCACAGATGCTGTCATAGTTAAAAGTGTCATACCCTGTAAGCATAAACAACATTAGTTGTTGCAAATTTGAAATGATCAAGAAAATAATAAGAATATGAGATAGGTGCCAAAAAGGATCTTACGGTGATGTAAACTATCATGAAAGTAGCGATTGTCCAATATCTTCCCAAATAGGCATCAGCAAGGAAAGCCCCAAGCAGTGGCGTAGCATAGCATGTGCCGGACCAGTTAGTGATATTATTTGCAGCTTCAGCATTCCCTTGGTTGAGCCGATCTTTCATAAAGTTAACTAAATTTGTGCCCATCCCATAATATGCTAACCTTTCGCAGCATTCATTCACTGTGAAGAAGTGTAATTTAAATGGATGCCAGAAAGCAGAAAATCTTTGATATGTAGCTACCTATTAGTTCCTAAAGCGTACCAAGAATATAAGGGCAAGCTTTCCAATTGCCGGTATTCTTTTTCAAAACTGGTCTGCCATGGATATCTGTTGTCCCATCTTTTGTGTACCTATCATCAGTTCCCTCCATATCTCTCCAACAATCTCAAGATGCAAGCTGAAGTGTTAAAATGATAGTCAATAGATGGCACAAACAATTCTCACTTGATTTTGCTCATAGAAGAAAAGTCTAAATAAAGAAGATTGCAATCGACATCACAGAAACAGAACATAAGCTAGTCAAAACACAGAAATTTATTAGGAAAATATGTTCAAGGTTTCTGTCGATGCTCATCAAACAAATCAGATCATCACAGGCCTGCAAAAGGTTTTAAGCATAAAAAACATGTCTAATCAAACAGTAAAGCTTGCCATTCTTTGGAAGTGCCCTCGCTCCTCTCAACTGATGCAATAGGATTCATTTCAGTTCACACTAAACCCTAAACCCCAAATCCTAAACATTTGCATGAATCAATGGAGGACTGCTAGAAGATGAAAGAGCAGGACATGAAGGATGAATTGTTAGCTGTTCATGCTAAAGATTGTATAAAAAACATAAATCCTTGACAGAAACGTCATCCACTGAACAAAAAACAGGGAACTTTCACTGCAAATCTATCCACAAATGTAGAAGCCTTCCTCTTAGGTACACACTACCAGATATCTAAAAAGCAATGCGGAATCAAAACCCCAAATCTTCGACGACAAATCGAATAACAAAAAGATCAGAAACAGATAAAGGAAGCCTCGATTGGCAGCTTACCAGGCGAAGATTTAGAAGCCTCCCACTGCGCTTTGAACCGGGCAGGATGATATAGAAGGAGAAGATCAAGAGCGCATTAGTTGTCAAGATACCAACTTTATCCTCTGGAAATAAATTCACGAACCAGGAGTAGCACAATGCAGCAACAACAACAGCTCAGATTCTATAACGAGGACGTTTCGAGTGCTTCCGGTGCGCAAACTGGAGATTTTGGCAGTAGATAAAGAATTCCTGCAGAGCCAGCTTGAGTATTTTCTTCAAATCCGGACGAATTCCTGGAATTCAGGGATTTAAAGCGGTGTAAAGTCTCCGATTGAATCGGAACGATTTCTACAGGATAAGAAATTTTTTTGTTTCCAGTTTTGCTTCTTCAGAAAATAAATTTAAAAGATTCAACAATAAATTTCAAGATTCATAACTACTCTTAGACAAACAAAGATACCATTTATTTTTATTGTAGTGAAAATAAACATTTATTTTAAAAAAAATATTAAAAGGACCCTAAATTATTTTTTTTTAATTTCATTTCATTATTTTAGCAAGTATAAATAATATAATATAAAATAAAATTATTTTAACTCATCAAAATTTTATATATGAAATATTATTATATTAAAATACTCTTTATCATTTTAGTTAAAATTATTTAAATTTAATCACAAACAACTTACCCTTACACTATCTTCATATTTAGCAGCTAACTTAATCCATATTATAATAGCTACGATAATAATTATAACAACGTTAATAAATAATAATAATAATAATACTTTTGAGATAAAAATATAATAGAATATCCTTTTAATATATATATATTTTTCAAATGGAAAATCTATTTTTATCATAATGAAAATAAAGGGTGATTTTTGTTTTTTCCAAATAAATATTCTTAAAATAGAAATGTAAATTGAAAAATATTTAGTAGCATGTTGAATATTTGCTAAAATCTATTTTACTCACAGAAGGTACAAAACGTCTTTCTATTTTAGGATCGTTGTGATTTCATAAATTTTTAGCATCTTACCTTTAATTACTAACAATATTAACTTACGGAAATGGTTGCATAACAAATATTGCCATGCAATATTATTTTATTGACTTTAAAAACTAGCATGCCATTAATTTTAAAATAATTTTAGTCCAGGATAAAAAAGCAAAATAAAAAAAACACATATCAAAGATTTTAAAATTTCAAACAAAATATTTCTAAAAAGTGAATAGAGTTTAGAAGTAAACTGAGGAAGGGCCTAGTGGCTAACGTATGCAGACGTTGCACAATAAGATAACAGATCAATCTCTTATAAATGCGAGAGTGTTGTCCCTCCATGCGTGAGTTACTAGTCTCAAGAGCCAAAGAGCTCATCGTAATTTACCTCCCTTATAATGATCTGAAGGCGAACTGGTAGGGGCAGCTAGGGTGGCAAGTTTCAACCTTTTTGCACAATAAAATGATATTGCCTTCACATATTGGTACATTTGGTATCTACATAAATACTTACCATATGAGGTCTTGAGATCAATTCTTATGTGCAAAATGTCTTGCTTAATTTCAGATCTTTCTCATGCAACATGATCACTGTATCACAGCGGATTTATCATCCAACCATGAAAGGCACTTGAAGTTAGCATTATCATATATTTGTCACATAAGATGGTGTTAAATATCGAAGAATTTATGTTTATAAGATAATATCGAATCCTTAATCTCGCAGTCATGGTTATCTTGAGACCTAAACACAACTCATGGAAGCATTAAAGATGATAATAGATTTCAATAACAACAATAAAATACACTACAAAATATAAATTATTATCCCTAAAATTTATATCGCAAACTAAATTCAATCAAAAATAAAACATATAAATTCTACCATATATATACTAATTATTTTTTTATCACCCCAATGTCATATACATTAGAGGGCAAAGAGGGCGATCTCAATTGGATCAAATCAAAACAAATTAATAAAGGATTTACTCCCCTCCTCGATAAGGGCAGCTAAAGAGGACGGGCTGCTAATATAGTGATTCCATTTTTTTTTCCGTGTCTAATTATCAACCATTCATCTCTGTTAAATTTCCTGTAATGAAGAGAATGTATTATATCTTAATCTACGTGTTTTTTCTTGAGCTCAATGCATATGCAAAGCTAATATCATCAGTAATATTGGAAGATATAATGCTAGAGAGAGATTTAACAATTTCAACTCTTTCAATGGTAGAAATAATTGTTTACCTTTTGAGACCAGGGAGATCAAAATTGTCGAAAGCAAGTCGACATATCGCTATCTTTTGAGTCTGTATCGAATAGATTCACCATATATCCTGCAGAACAAATATCTCACATAAACTAATAGTTCAACTGATTCCAGGTATCACAATATACTTGCCTATCAAATATAGTGTTTTTCGTATAGCTAACTGCTTTATGATTGTCACATAGGACACACAATTGTAATCCATACAAACATAAAATGATCCAGTTACTGATGTTACATTACGACAAGCAAAACCTGATGATAACAAAGAAATATTCATTTTTTGGAGACAAGACCGAAAAGCGCAAAACAGGGTATGATATGCATCAGTAATTTGATAGACATCAAGAAAGCCAAGCTTTCTCAAATACCTCTTGCAGTTGCCCGGCCTTGTAAGATTCTCTTACATGGGGTGCCAAAACATTAGCAACTAAAAGAGAAAGAGAGCCTAGGAAAGTTTAAAGAAGAATTCAGTTTGTTGAAGTGGGATTGAAATTTAGTTTAATGCGCTTGTGACGAATATGGCTAATGCAAAGCTTTCTAGTTTTAGTACACACTCTCTTGTCTATCATGATTCAGAGATATGTCCTTAACTATAGTACCAAAGTCGACTAATGCTCATTTCATCCTAAAATGATTACTAACATATGAAGACATATAAATTTAAGGTAGCAAAGACGAGAATTCTAAGATGGAGATATATGGAGTTGCAAAAAATGATAAAACAAAAAAGTTCCTAGTATTTGAAAATTATCATGTGCAACTTTAATACATAATAAAATGGGAGAAAAAAAAAGATGGTATGAACATCTTCAAAATGAGAGAAGAGTTGAATTGCCTTGTTTAGAACTAGATATGATAAAATTCTTTCAATCCCAAATGTGAGAGACAAACAATCAGCAAAACTATGATATCAGTTCCACAACAAGGATCCATTGTCTCAAATTGTGTAGCCGAATCAGTCTTTACTAAATTCTAAAAGAATGAAACTTCCTAATTCGTTGTTTATAATGAATGATCTCAAAATTGTTTAGGGCGATCAATAAACTGTGTCTGTTTATCCTTAATTGTGTTTATGATACGATCATGGTAAGTGTTTTTATTCACTCTGAAATCGACAAGTTCTCAAGTTCATTTATTGGAGTCGTACCGACAAGGATCTCACAGCCACCAAAGAACTCTCCATCGATGTAGAGTTGGGAAAAAGTTGGCCAATTTGATTACTTCTTCACTCCATGGCGTAGCACTTCGTTCTCAAGGATGTTCAGCGCCTCAAAAGGCACGTTTAAGGAGTTCGACACCTGCACCACAGTGTCGAAGAAGCCACACAGAGAGAATTCTTTGGTTCCCTTCATAAAAAGCACCACTTTTTTGCGATTGCACAACCTTATCGATTGTCGATTTCAGCTCCGGACTTAAAGCTGAGGCAGAATCATTCAGCAAAAAATATAATCTCAAAACTAGGAATAGAACATACTAGAACCCTAAATCGATCTGACAAAAAGGGGGAGAATGAAGCGGAAGATACACGATCGGCGGTGAAGGGGAGATGATAGGAGAGGGACCTTACCGGAGGATCACCTCACGGAGAGAGACGACCCCGGGGCCTTCGGCTTCGGCCACCGCCGCTGGGCGAACAGAGTGAAGCCGCTCCGACTGTGCGAGAGACGGCGAGTGACCGAGAGGGAACTCGTGACTGCGTAAGACGACGGGAATGGAAGACGGCCGAGGAAGGGATTGGGAGGAGGAGAGAATACGGCTACAGAAGCGACGGCAGCGGGTGAAGCCATCGTCGTCGAATCGGCGTAGGAGAATTGCGGGCGAGGGAAAACTGGAGCAACAAATAGTCGTTAAATAGGCAGTGAAAATTTCATTTTGGACCTCAAAATTTTCTATCCTGTGCAATTTAACAGCCAGATTTTAAGTAAATTACAGTTTGAACCTCCCCCACTCGCGTGCCAGCTAGCATGCCAACTCGCGTCTCTGCTCAGCCGCACGTACAGGAAAGACCCGAAAGGAAGGAGAGAGTCTACGCCATGGCCGCCGCCTTCCACTCGATCACCACCAATGCCTTCGCCTTCCCGTCTCCGGTGAGGACTCGGACGTCATTTGCAGATCCCAACCGCTTCCTCCGCCTCCTCTTCCCAATCACCCTTCCCACACCGCGCTCGAGGAATCCCACCTCCGCCTTCAGCGCCTCGCTCTTCGACGGCGCCGGAAACGGAGCCGCCGACGCGCCCAAACCCCCCACTCTCCGACGCTCCAGCCCCAACCAAGAAAACGCGGCCGCTGCCCCCCAAAAACCCTGCGAGAGGAGGAATCCGCCGCCGCCGGAGAGGAAGGCGGACTATGAAGATGGTATCGACTTCCCTCGAGTCTCCAACGCTGATCTACTGCTTCGGCGCGGCGAGGAGAGAGTTCGCGCCGACGGTGCGCGTCTAGGAGCGCCAGACGCACCCAGACCAGTACTCTACCCGGAGGCAGCTCCAGTGTTATTCGCCCGAGTTCGCCAGGGCGCCCGGCGGCCCGCCCTCGAACATCGCCGTCTCACACGTGCGCCCTTCATGGGGAAGGTCGGCGACGATCAGGACCACCCTGAACGCGAGATCAGAGATGGCGTTCCTCTTGGACGAAGAGCACTCAGAAGAAGAAGAGAAACTGCAGACCCCAGTACTACTGCGAAAACATCGAGCAGACCTACAACAGGAGGAGCTTGCGCCATACACTTGGAAGAAATTGCTCCTCTCTGGCACGATGGGATAAAGATCCTGTTTGTCACCGACGGGACTCTTCGCATCCATTACTACACACCTAAATTCGATGGGGCACTTGTCGTGGTACAGCAAAGTTCTCTGGATGTGATATCTAGATGCGAGAAACGTGGACCTGATGATGATTTTTGTCGCGGAAACTATCGAAAAGGAATTACAGTTATGCTGCTGCCATGCTACAAGAAGTTGGCAGACAGAATCGGATTCTTGGGAGAAGAAAGGGAGGAAATTTACAGAAAACACGATCGAAAAATCGAGATCGATCAAACAGACTCATATCAAATGATCTTCCTTTGGATATTTATTTAGGTAGTTAAATGATACATAAAGAGAAGAAATCTAGTTACATGTTGATTCTTGTAGCGACTTCGCTGGCTTTCTCAGGTCGACGACGACGACGGTGACGTTGTCGGCGCTGTGCCTTGCAAGCGCCAGCTTCGCCAGCAGCGTCGCCGCATCGGAGCACGCTTTGTCGCTGTTCAGCGCCCTCGATCGGTCGAGGCACGCGCGGACCACGTCGCAGGCCATCTCGTTGGTCACCACGTCCCACAGCCCGTCGCTGGCGAGGAGGAGGAACTCGTCCGCCTCGCTCCGTTCTGTCACCGTCACCTCCGGCTCCGACGTCACGTAGGGCTTTAAATAGCCGTCGCCTGTCCACATCGAGAGACAAAAGAGAGTTTAATTTCGAGGATGGGGGAGGATTAAGGTTCGCAGGCCGGTCGGCAAAGCGTACCTATGGCTCGAGACATGGCGAGCACGCCGAGAACTCGAGCGCCCTGCCAGTAGATGACGCGGCCACCGGCGGCCTCGATCCGGCTAAGCTCGTCCGGCCTGTCTGGCTGCAAGAACCAGAAAGGAGAAAAAAAGATTCAGTCGCCAATACAGAGAATTTAATCTGCAGCAGAAGCTACGATTTCATGTGGTTCATCGTTACCTTATGATCGGATGAGAGTGGGACAGGAGCGCCGCCACGGCAGAGGACAGCGCGCGAGTCACCGCAGTTGGCCACAACGATCTCTGAAGGCCCCACGACGGCGACGACGGCGGTAGATCCGACGGTGTCGCATTTCAGGTTTTGTAGCTCGCAGCGGCAGCGAGGGTTCGCCTGGCTGGTGCCGACGCCGGCGGCTTCGAGACGCCGCGCGACCGCCAATGAATCCATTAGCGAGAAGCTCCGCTTCATCAAACCCGTCCACGCCGCCGGAGGCGGCGAGCCGGGTCCAACCCTCAACATCTCCTCTTCCACTAGTTCATGCATCCGATCTCGGCATAGACCGGCCACCTTCGAACAGAAACATCAGATCGGTAAGCCCTAAAAATTCTCAGACGGAAAAGGAAAACACAAGCAAATAGAATAAGCGATGGATCTCACATGGGAGCAGCCATGGCCATCGTAGACGGCGAAAAAATGGCGAGTCAGCCCCGTCCGATCAAAATCAGGACGGACGGAGAAGGCGTCCTCCATATCTCTGCTCCGGCCGCAAATCGACATCACCCCAAACGCTGGCCGCTCGATCCCCGTGCGCATCGGCTCCAAACCCAGCCTTGTTTCCCCCACCACCACCTCCCGTGAGCAACTTAACCGCCGCCTCTTTCGCCCCACCTCCGCCTCCTGATCCGCGGCGTCGGCGACGAGCCTGCACCGTCGAATCCCCATCCGGCGCCGCCTCACAAGGCGTGGCCCGGCCTCACGGGAGGCCACCGACGCCTCCTTCGCCACCTCGGCCACCACAACGTCGCAACAGATCTCCGCCATCTCCAGATCCAAAGCTACAGAGGGGCGACGAGAGAACCAGACCCTGCGACGCTTCATAAACGTAGAAGGAGGGGCAAGGTGGGCAACAGAAAGACCCTGCGCGGCCTGCCCGCGGGCAGATGACGAGACGATGCTCCAGCCCGCGCGTCGCCATCGCCCACCCGGGGACCGCCACGACTCGATGAGTTACAGTTGTTACCACGTCAGCAGAATCACCGCGCATCGTGACCGTCCACCGCTCAGGACGCGTGGCGCCCGCCAGAAAAATCGTATCTTATCGTATCTCCCGGACAAAATTACATTCTGCCCCGGATACTATTCCGGTCTTCAACTAACTCCAAAATATTTCAGCATCCACAGCTTGCCTCCTCGATTTTCCAGGCAAATACTACTTTTCGACGAGTAATACTGTAATATTGAAACAAATAGGGCGATTATAAAAAGTCACAAAATCTCAGGAGGGGCTAATACGCTAAGCAAAGCTTTCTCAATCAGGCCACTTTCTCTGTGCAATAAATTCCCGTGTTCTGAACCCCAGCCACGTGCCGGATAAAAACAGGCGACACCGGAAGCAGTCGCCGCAGAGTGGTTTTCCTCGCGTTGGAGGTTTCCAATCAGGAGACCTTACGTGGTCCACCAGCTGGGCCCCGTTGGAAGCTCAGGCATTTTGTCAAATTATCTTAAATTATGAAGAAGGGAATATTTCAATAATAATATTTTAACATAAAATTTAAATTTTAAGGAAAGATAAATGCTGAGGGATATGGGAAGATATTTTTAAAATGCGTTTAGGAAGCGTGCGTGGAAAGGCTGTGAAGCTACGGAGACACGTGTCTGACATGGCGTGCACTCAGATGTGATTAGTGAGCTTCTACGAGTTTCGCTGGCACAGGTTTTAGTTAGTTTAATTGATTAATTAATCAAACTCGTAAAGTCATGCGAGTGTCAGCGTTTATGATGACTAGTTGACCTGGTGATTAGTGTATGGGATTAGTGCGGTGTATGTGTCATTAGTGTAGGTCAACAAACCTTAAATATTGACTAGATTAGATAATTAAATGGGGACACCTGTCGCTAAGCTAATGCGGAAGGAGGTAAGTGGAGGTTGGTGACTGTATGAATGAAAGTGGAAACGTTGATCTTAAAATAATAATTTAAATTTAAACCAACCTTTAGAGTCAATCGTGAGCCGGTTCGGGCTCGACCAAATATATCGATTGAGCGACCGGTTCACTTATTTTTCTTAACAGGCAAGTTAAATCAGTTTATTTCTAATCAGGATTGAGGCGCAATTGAAGGCATCGAAGTTAATCGCTAGTGATCTGTGTAGAAAGCGCCGTTCACGGTCATTCCTCCATCGACGGAGATTATCTGCCCAGTTATGAATGAAGCAGCAGGAAGGCAGAGGTAGGCCACCAGGGATGACACTTCCTCCGGCTCTCCGACTCGTCCCATTGGCGTTCGATCGACTATCCTTCGGACGAAGTCTTTGTCGGCGAGTAACTGCAAAGAGAAAAGAAGAAGAAGAAGAAGAAAAAGTCAAATGAGTGGTTCATCTAGCATTCTTGTAGGCGTTGCAGCTTCGAGAACATCTTTACTAACTTCAAAATGAATACCAAATGAGAGCAAATCGTGTCTCCCTTCAGGTGAAGGGTACCCGTTTCGGGATTTGATCTTAAGAAATTTTAAAGGGGCCTGGAAATGAATCAAATGTCGATATAATAAACAAACTAAAATAAATTATTAAACTAAATAAATAAAATTGAACACGTATTTGTAAATTATATTTATCAATAAGCCCTTATCAATATGATAAATAAGCAAATAAACTCTCAAGCTTAAGAAATTTCAAACAATCAAACAAATTCGAATTAAGAACTCGGATAATATTTAAACGAATCAAACTCATGTCAAATTTGAATCAAACTCAAGCGTGTAAAAAAAGAAAAATCAAGTAAATTTGTAACATTCGAAGTATTAAGGTATGTTAAAGTAGGGTCACGGTTTGGGTTTTGTTTAAGTAGTGAGTAGAATACTACGTACCAATCACAGGTGTAGAATAAACATGATTTGGATGTAGCATCCGGGGTATAGAATAAACAAAAATTCACGGGTACCCTATTGATTGCGTCCCCAAATTCTGTAACTAATCAGGATTCAATGCATTTAGTACATGTCTCCCTTGCCCTCTAACATATTGCATGAACAAGGAGGAGGAGCAGACTAATAACTAATCCATTATTTCGTCGACCATCCCAAAGGGGAACATGGTAGGGGCTAAAAAGGATATCCCAACAATCACACAACTTAGATGATACAGATAATGTTATGCAGGTAGAGGCGCAATCAAAACGTACATAGTTGTTAACATGTCTCCATAATAGAAAACAAAATTTTTTGAGTCTCATGTACTCACCTCACAGAGCAGTCAAACCATTCTAGAAAAATGAGAACTAAATGTCTTTCATACTCTGCTACTCTCTACTTTAAAAACAATCGATTAATATGGTAAACAAGTCACAACCCCTGTGAGGGATCTGATGGGGGAGAAAGTTCAATTATACATTATTCTGTCTACTACTCAAGTCTCATTCCATGCAGCAAAATCCTATCATATAGTTAAAAATATCCTGAAAAGTTTTTGTTAAAACATGCCTCCATAATCAAAAACTTAACTAGTGGAGCCTTGTGTACTGATGAAGTAATCAAGCCATTCTAGAATAATGTGGCAATGGTGTCTATTATACTCTAGTATTCTTTACTTTGAAAACAATACAAACAAGCCACAACACTGATGAGGTACGTAATGGAAGAGCAAGGAACTTGGGGATTTCAATTATGAGTCCAATTATACTAATTCTGACTAGTGCTCAAAATTAGTTGTAGTACGAAGTATCAATGAAGCTAATTTGGAACATCTTCAAAGCACAATAATTGGAAATATGGTAAGGTAAGAACTTACAGATTCCACCAATGAAGTATTGATGTACCATGGTGCAACAGCATTGACTCTAATGTTATCTTTTGCCCACTCACAGGCCAAGTTTTTTGTAATTTGATTGATTGCACCTAGAACAAACATAGCGATACAAAAATCCTCTTAGAGATGAAAAATAAACTTTGTCGTGTCATGGATGGAAAAAATGAATCCATAGAAGTATCCACCATTGTTAACAAAGCATTACCTTTGGTTGCTGCATAAACGGAGCTAGTATTTAAGGCTACCACCCCAGCAACAGAAGAAATGAACACTATACTTCCTATTCCAGAAGCTTTCAGAAGAGGATGTGCAAGTTGGCAAAGATGGTAAGCTGAATCAAGGTTTGTAGCCATGACCAATGAGAAATCCTCTGCACTATAATCAAGTGTTGACTTCCTTACATTTGTTCCAGCATTATTTACCTTTATATTTAAAAATCAATCTATAAATTACTGGTTTAGAAAATGCAGCAAGAATATAATAAAACTAGGACTAGGATGAAGCTTGGTGCATCAAATCCGCAAGAATAGTCCTGTTTAATTTTTCGGGTGTCACATCTCAGTATTATCAAGTGACATGGTATGTTTCAGTAATTTTCGCCAACAGCAAGCACGTATCACAGTTTATTAGGGTGTGGTGCTACAGTTTAGTGCAACAAAGTATCAAAATTGTTAATATGTCACAATTTTTTGTTTAGTATATTACCAAAAATGACTAGTTCTACAGTTTAAAGTAAATAGTTTCTATAGTTCAATGTTATTAGGTGTCATGATTTACTGATTAGTGTTGTATTAAGAGTGACCAAATGTCAAAATTTTATATAACTGAGCGTGATGATTCATGATTCAGTATTACCAATGCCACATTTTGTTGTTTAGTGTTTTATAATGTAGTTTAGTATTATCAGGTGTCACGGTTTAGTGTAATCAAGTATCATGTGTCACTAGATACTACAGTTTTATGCAATATCTCTATGCTTCGATTCGTACAAATCTAGATGAACTCGTGTCAAGATTTGTAGCCTCCTTTCACCAGATGTGTGGTGAATGAGGTTTCATCCTAATGTTGTGCGCAATTATACGGATGGCCCTGTTTCCCCTCTGTGAGCTATTCATTTGTTACAGATACACCCTAATTTCCCATTTAGGAAAGCACGAGAAGTTGGAAAGAGGCTAAAGGGGTCAGTTTTTACAAGCACTTACAAGGATGTTGAGCTTGCCGTTGAAGGCATCAGAGACGTCCCGGATCAACCGCTCTCTCTGCTCCCTGATGGAGAGATCGCAGACGGTACCAGTGACGCGGAACCCTAGGGCCGCCCATTTGCTCAAGCACTCGGCGAGTTCGTCCTCCTTGCGGGAGCAAGTGTGCACCGACGCCCCCAATCTCGCCAATTCCTCCACCACGGCGTGCCTTTTGGACCGAGCAAGAGTCAGGAAGTGGAAAAGAGGGATGGATGCGACCAGGAAGAGAATAAGGAGAGAAGGAGACGCACCCGATGCCTCTGGTTCCTCCGGTGACGAGAGCTGTGGTGCCCTGGAGAGTCCATCTCGCTGCCGCGAGGCTAGCGCCGGCGCCGCCCGTCGCTTCTTCCATCGCTAGTTCCCCCGTAGGTCGACGGATGTGGCTCTCTGCTTTCGATTTTGTAGCGAACTAACGGGCTGGACCAGATCGGGTCTGTTGTGGGTAGCTCCAGGCACAGCACACACAGCCTGCGATTTCTGGACGGTGGTCGGCACAAGTTCTTCTCGTTCAGTCATGTCCGGGTCAGCCCAAGTTCAGGCCCACTTATTTTAAAATATATAATATTTAAAATGCTTTAAAATTCACAAGAATAGAAAGAAAAAAAAATTCATAACAATTTTTTAAAACAAATATATATATATATATATATATAGAGAGAGAGAGAGAGAGAGAGAGATTTATTTTGCTCGGTGTCTGCCGCATGGCTGACTGTGCATGTCGTCACTATTAATTGTCGAATTCGTTATCATTGTCAATTGTCGAATTCGTCATCGTTGACCTACCATCCACACTATACCTCAACCCCTGAACTCAATAGGGCGTCGACGTTGTTCGATCGTTACTGAAATTGATTGAAATTCGGTTAAATTACAGTCGCTGGCGGCTGCAATTCAGCCATAATCTAGTTGTGGTCGGGCAGACTTTGACGGTGGCCCACCGACCACGGTCGGGCCAAACTCCGATGTCGGTCCACCCGTAGTTGAATTTCGACTGCAATTCTAATCGAAATCCAACGATAGAGAATGAGGGAATAACTATTGCGACGAAATTATTTGCATCTCATTTGTTGTGCACAGTTGCATGTGTATTTATATATATATATAGGGAGAGGGCATCAGTCACGTGCACAACTCTATGTGTTATCATTGTTGATCGTCGAATTCATTGTAATTCATCGCTGTCAAGCCGTCATCTACATTATACCCAACCCCTGAACCCTTAAGAAACATTGGCGTCATCTAATTGCGATTGAAATTTGGCTGAATCACACTGAATTACCATCTCAATTTGGTTATAATTCAACAATCAAGAAGGGAGGAACGATAAATTCAATGAGGTTACTGTGCGTCATGCACAGGTCCCGCAAGGATGAGGCCCTCATATAGATATATATAAAATTTTCTCCCTTTTATGATATTTTTTATAAAATGATAAAGGGATTAGTTGAAACAAAGGAGAGTATTCTTTGTAATCTACCTTTAATTTTTTTTAAAAAAAAATATAAAATGATAATTAATCTAGTATGTTATATGAAGTTAAGGTTGTGTTTAGTACGCTGTAATGTAATGTAATGGAATATATATTACATTACTATATTTGGTTACGGTTTGCAATGTAATCTTTGATTATAAGAGTGATTACATTCGGTTGTTTGGTATTTATTCTTATCACCGGTTGCTGGCACCGTCGCTCGTCGCCCATCCCCCGTTGGCTAGGGTGGGCGGCCGGCGGCGCTAGTGGTGGCGGCGGCAATGGCCGGCGGCGACGATGTTGACTTATGTTAACCTTGTAATGTAATTCGGATTACATAGATTTTAGCCGTAATCCAGATTACAAAATATATAGTTTATTTTGTAATCTAGATTATGGACTATCTTGTAATGTAATCATGTCAAACAAATGAATCTGTCTTGCAATATAATATGGATTACATTACAAGGCAGATTACATTAGATCATTACTCAAGCTCAAGCAGATGAATAGAAGATGAGAATTATGAAGATGATGATGGTAAGATGGATGTATGAATATATGAGGATGGATAAAATAAAAAATAAGAATATTAAAATAAAAATTGAAATTACATCTATTAAGGAAAAACTTTGAGAGATACATTGAAAAAGGTACATACGTGCACTTAGATGATCAGTAGATGCTCCAATTAAGCAATGTAAAACTATTACAAATATATAAATCAAACGAGAAAAAAAAAAGAAACCAAAAAATATTTAATTAGCAACAATAAAACGTGATAAAATTTATTTAAATATAAATGATATAGTAAGAAATAGAGTCCAATGAAATAGAAGAATCTATATAGTCAATCTCACTTAATAAAATTTAATTGTTATTTTTTTTTAATATTCAAATTGGCCTAACATAAGTTGGGCTTGAAGCAGGTCCAAATTGCACTTACTATAGCCCGAGACTAGGTCATGCCTAGCTTGATCCTCAAATTGAGCCAAAACGAACCTAACTAGCTCATCCTAACATAACAAAGATCTCATCATCGAGAGGGGGTGCCTCCAAAATAAGAGTCCATGTCGATCTAATCTTACCTCCACGGGCATAATCGAATTAGTACTCAAATAGTAAATTTGTTATAATGAATAAGATTCTTTTACAAAAGTTTGGATTCTCAAGCCAAAGGTCTTCTCATCTTGATTTCACAAGTATAAAAGGGAGTAAATTATGATTAATTTTTTATCATACTGACGCTTAAACACAGTAGAAGGTAGACACCCTAACTAGTATTTTCATCCAACAATGAAATTGATTCTTACTCTCTTTTATAAATCTCGCCGATCATTCAACTTTACTCGTGGTGACCAATGAATAAGATTCAAATACTTTTAGAAGTAAATTCAATATCATGATTTATTTCTTTTCCATAAATTTTGAGACAAATAATGAAAGGGCATTCGGGATGAATATTATTGTTAAATTTAAGATTTGGGTTCAGAATGATTATTCTTCTTAAAATTATGATTTTTTTTTAAAGAATAAAAATGGAAAATTATCATCAGAAGCTTCTCTTCTACTTTACTCAATAATTTTGTTCCTAAAAGGGCAACCTTCCTTTCCACTCCTGTTTTCAAGTTCACCCATCAATGGCCCACCCGCCGTATCCTTAAAAAAAAAAAAAATC
>JBAMHZ010000048.1:5532747-5544040 GCA_037177395.1 Alpinia galanga | reverse complement strand
TCTCGTTCTTACAAATATATAATTCTTTATAGACTATTCGTTTTTCATTCACTTTCTTCTGTACCTTCTCATTCCACCACCAAAATTTCTTACTTGGTGATGAATGTCCCTTTGACTCACCAAGTACACTCTTGGCTACTATTTTCAACTTTTATATCATCTTAGGTCGTATTAGGGTCGCCTATATTTCATCTAATACTTGTACTCCTACCTTTTCCTTAAATATATTATGTTTCCCATCCTTTAACTTTCACCACTTAATTTTAGGAGTCGTGTATATTTTCCTTCTATTGATACTATACCTAAAATGTATATCCAATACTACTAACTTATATTAGATAGTTAAGCTTTCTCCAAGGATAATTTTGCAATCTTTACAAATCTTTCTATCCCTCTTCCTGACCATAAGAAAGTTAATTTGCAATTTATTATTCTCTCTATTGAACGTGACAAAGTATTTTTCTCTTTTCTTAAAAAATGTATTAGCTAGTATAAGGTCATATACTATCGCAAAATCTAATATAGTTTTACCTTCTTCATTTCTTGTTTCAAACCCATAACTCCTACGCACCCTCTCATATTCCTCATTTTTTATTCTGACATGCTCATTAAAATTGTCACCTATTAAAATCTTTTCTCATTTGGTAAAATATCTTGTAATACTTCATTTAGATCATCCCAAAACTTTGATTTGGTATCTTCATCTAATCCTGCTTGAGGTGCATATATGCTAATTATATTCCTAGTTTCTTTCTCTACTACTATCTCAAGAGCTATAATTTTATTCCCCTTTCTAACTAATCCTACAACTTTATCTTTTACCGAACTATGTACAACAATACTCCATTTTTTATTTTACTCTGTCATATATATCATAACTTAAAATCTGAATTCTCTATCATCTTTATCATCTCGCCTACCCATTTTGTCTCTTGTGTACACAAAATACTAATTCTTCTCCTAATCATCGTATCTATCACCTTCATTGCTTTACCAGTAAAGGTTTCTATGTTCCATATATTAAATCTTAGACTTAATTTTTTCTATTATATTTGTTCTTATCCAATTGAGAACTCTTGCTTTAACAGTACATCCAAGTTCACATAGAGATGTAGCACTCCTTGCCGATATGTTACAGTCAGACCCAGCAACGTGAACCCTTACATATTTATCATTATACCTGAATTCTAGAGATGTAGCAGTCCTTGCTGAGACGTTGCAGTTGGACCCTATAATGCATTCCTTCCGAAGAACAACCTAGCGTTAGTACAATAGTTTAATGGATCCATGCATTAAACATTTGTCTTAATTTAACACTGATTAGGCAATCTAATACAACATTCCTTTATCCAGGCTTGGGACCAACTTATTTTATTGTTACTAACCAAGTCTTCTTTAGTCTGTCTTTTTCTCGTTTGGCTTGGATATTTATAAAAGTTTCACATCGCCTAACTGGAGCATCTATCAGTCGTCTAAATACATATATGTATCATCATAAACGTGTCTCCCAAAGTTTTTACTCAATAGGTACAATCTCAGCTTTTGCTCTAATATTCTCATTTCTTATTTTATTCATCCTCGTATGTCCACACATCCATCTTAACATCCTCATCTCTGCAACTCTCATCTTCTGCTAAAGTGCTTAAGTCATAGCTCAATATTCAGCTCTATATAATATAGAAAGTTTAACAATCATTTTGTAAAAATTTTTTTTTAAGTTTTAAAGGTACTTTACGATCAAAAATAATATGCTCTCCTCCATTTCAACCATCATGTTTTATTCCATGTAAGACATCTCTCTCAGCTTCTCCATCCTTTTGCAAAAATAATCCTAAATATTTAAAACTTTCGGTTACGGACAATTCATTATCTCCTAACTTAATAATTATCTCATTGTATCTTACACTGCTAAATTTAAAAACAACTACAATTTGTACAAATATATATCAAGCTCAAAACTTACCATGAGTTTAGAGCTATCCCTTTTTAGCAGTCATATAACAATAACCTCATAATGGTTATTTTGTTTCTTTTTCGGTATTCTATCGACTATTAAGGGTGTGGCATTGCACCTCTTATTGATAGAATAACATTAGTTTATCTACTTCGACTTGGTAATACAAGGAGTTCTCAAAGAGCAACTAAACCTCCTGGAGGAGAAACTCTAGTGTCATCTATGCAACCCCCTTGTTGCATTCAATGCGTTTACATGTAGGTAAACATCAGGTTGGGGATTTTTTTTTTCTAAATTCAAAAGGCTAATCCTTGGTTCCCTAATCTAATTTTTTTTTTTAAGTTAATCTCTCCTCGGTTGAATCTACTTTCTATCCTTCTGATTTTAAGCCACTACTTGTCACTTTTGGAATGGAATGAATTTCATTAGTCTCAACAATATTTTGTCAAGCCAAGCATTTCTTCTTATTAATAAACTCATTGTCGTGAACAATTCTCCGGGAAGAAGTACCCATCCTGCAAATTCTAGCATGTAACTGGTTATTTGATAACATGATACTCGATTTCAGTGCTACTATAATTGTTCAGTTCTACTACTAAAGAAATATTTGAAATTTTCCCCATAAAATTTATGTCAACGTATGTGGAGCATGTTAGGTATCCTTTTGGTCTTCCAAGTGCCTTGACTCAGAAAGCCATTTCTCAGACTGCAGGTACAACCTATTTGCACTTAGTAAATTCTCACATATGCCTCATATTTGCATCATTATTAGTGGAAATGTGGTATAGGCTCTTTATCACCTTCAATTATTCTTGAGTCAGAACCCTTTAATATTTCCTCTATGCTCAGATCCAGCAGTCATTCTATTCTCACATTTCTAACAAAAGTAACGTTGTTAAACAAATTAAAACAGGCATTTGTGCACAAACATTACTATTCCATATCAGAGTTCATAATTTCAAGTTAATGCAGTTGAAAGGATGTATTTTCTTACAAATTGCAAGCCTTCTACGGATAGAGAAGGATTATAAGTTATTCCATAACCTAGGAGAGTCCCTCCTAGCTATTTATATTATCATGTTACAACTTCACAAATAACCCCTCGAAATTTACAATATTGTAATTGGGCCAATGACAATCCTCCCTAGGAGTTTGAACAAATAATAAAATCTCAGTTTCTTACAAATACATTCAATTTTAAGACTTTCATTAAATTTAATCAGGGAATCTGCTAATCAATATTAAAACTAACAAATCAAGTAAGATTCTCCTATGATTGCAAGTTTTCACCACAAAGTAACAATCAATTTTTTCATGTTTTGTCCTCATGAAAAATTGGATAAAGGCAATGTGCATTGTAGCATGATATCACAATAAAGTTCTTCAGCTTAGTAGGAGCATTATCCAATTTAATCATCAAATTTTGAGCCACAAGCCAAATAACCTTATATGTGCCTTGTACTTTGTCTTTGAACATGATTCCACCTCTTCACTTAATCTAGCCACTAAAGTTTGCTTGTTTTTTCATTTACAAGATATAAAGAGTATCTCCTAGTTGAATACAACATTTGGATATGGATCACCATTGTGAGAAAACTTGCCCTACAGGTATATCTTGTAATCTAAAGATGGCCTCAATCATTATATAGGAGACCTTTTTTTAGAGCATTCATATAGCAAAGAGACCTTGAAGTTTGTCACACAAGTAATTCTCGATGGCGAAGATTTAACTAGGGTAATGCGAGCCTATTCTGTTACCGAAATTTGTAATACAAGTGTCACAATGATTAGAGATGATGTCTTCCTTGAAGAGCTCAAAATTCTCAATGTTGTGATTGAATTTTTCTTTTTTTTTTCTAAATCAGCAGACTAATCTGCAATTTTACAAATTTGTTGGACCAACATGCAAAGTTACCAGATTTCAAGTCTGGTGTGGTGGCAAAGCAAAGGAGTTGCCCCAATTTTATAGGCAGCAAGGTGCCTTTGCTTGTGCAAACGAGGTCTGGGAGATCTTGGGGCTAGACTTTGAGCAGTGCATATGGCATGGCATGGCATGGCTGGCCAATAGTAGAGTTGGCAGGCAATACAGTGATGAAACTCATGGAGGTGTATTCCACTTCTCCTTGATGGATCTAATGGAGCAGTTGGATGTCTGATTGATGTTGGTGTCTGAGGGCTCTCAGGGTTTTCAACAAGGGCAAAGGTTCAGGGCATGTCTGCAGGATTATGGAAGCACACAGAGCTTTCAGCTAGTGATGCTGCCCATTGATATAAGGGCACCCCAAATGCACACTTTATCATGTGCAACTATGTGGTGGTGGACTACCCTATACACCAATAGACATGGAGCACCATCAAGGAGTCCACTATTCTGAATTTATCTCTTTTACACTTCCAATCCAAATTAGATTTTTCCAATGAAAAATCCCATATAAGATCCGTGCATGTAAAAATTTGTGCAAATCCACAAATCCTCTAATATAATCCCTGCACATAAATGAATTAGCAATTAAGTCCTCTCTCAACTAACAACCTAACCATACTTACCAGAAATGTAAACAAACAATAACACTCTCACAAAGCTTAATGGATAAGCAAAAGTAACATTTTCACAGATCCTCAGGGATAAAAATTATGTCAAATTCAATTCCTTTCCCATTCTTGAATTCTCTTCTCCTTAGCTTTCTGTATAGTGTCCCCCACAAGAAAATATGGAACTCAAGGAATACAAGCATTCAAGTGTAATCTATTCCTTTATTGGCTTCAGACTTCCAGCTGCCTCATTTTGTCTGATGTGCCCTCAAAATCTTTAGACATTCATACAGACAAACATTGAATTTAACCAACTCATTGTATGATTCTGTATCATTTCCTACTTGATCTCTATGAATTTGGTATTCAAAGGTATGATTGGATCTATTCATTAAAGAGAGATGACTAGATATATTTCTTATGTATCACAATAGATTTGACACAGTTTCTAGATTCTTTATGGATGGATTACCTCAATTATGTTACTGGTAGCACATACGTTGTTTCTATTTTTGGATCTTCCAAATTATTTCTGGAGAAGGACCTGGGCTGATTTTCTTTTCCTGTTCCTTTCAATAAAAAAACTTCATTCTTTTCTTAAAAAAGATAGTAGAACCTAAAAAAACCCAAAAATACATATATTGTTCACATTGCTAAAACATAAAAGCTGTAAAACTATTGTGGGAACCTTCATTCCTAGATTATACTAGTAAACATACAAAAAAATTAATGAACTTTCTTGAGAGATCAGGTGTTATGAAACCCTTGTTTAGATTAAACTGTCCAAGTTCAACGACAACATAGACAAGCCAGATATGGTATTAACATTGGCTGAAGGAATATTATTTAGAAAAACAAATAACAAATGTGATACCTGTGCATTTTCAATTTTCTTGGACCACCTAATATTATATTTTACACACTTGTGGTAAGTCTCTTGCCTCTTTGGCCTAGCAGAAATTACTAATCCCATGTCATTTTTTAAAGAGAGAAACTATTATTATTCTGATAGGTCTTTAGTTATTGCTATAAAGCTAAATAGCACTAAAATATTGATATCTGTATTGTTAAAAATGATAATATTGATAGAATATGGCACAGCTATATTATTCAACATTCTCAATGAGCTACCTGGAGATGAGCTCTAGCCACCAGATCAGGTTGAGGTTTCTGGAACTGGACAACAAAGCAGAAGACATCATCAAGCACTGACTCCGTGTTCAAGGAACATACGAAATCCAAATCACTCAGAAGCTTCTGAAAATAACTGACAGCCTGGAAAATCAGATTAGAAAGTGTTTAATTTGTATTAAAACAGCACATGTAACAAATAGGAATTGAACATTTCCAATCAATAGAATGAAGCAAAAATATCCCCAAGGTGTTCCAGAATCTCACTTCTTTCCAACTAAGGATATGTGTTGCTCGTGGTGGAGTTGGAGCAGAGAATCTGTTGTTTAAGCTAGCATCAAAACCAATAGGCCTACAACCTGAGGCAGTGGTGCTACTGTGAATATCATCTTGATGAAGTCCATATGACAAGGCTCTGAGAAATTCTTGTGACTTAATGATGTGAGTTAATTCAGACAAGCACGAGGCCACATGCTTACGAGCCAACTCTAAACCCTTTCCTTGTGGTTTCTTCATACTCATGAGAACAAGGTAATAGTGCTGAAAAAGGTTTCATAGATTAATAACAGATTGGCAAGAGGGAAGCATAAAAATGTATTAGCAATTAGTAATGCAACAAAATAAATAGAACCATTACCAGCATCATGAATATCAAGTTGATCACAAATTTATCAAGTACTATTAAAATGTGCTCTACAACTTTGATATACGGTATAGGGTCCCTTCATCTGTTCTCTACATACATGTGCCCAATGCTGGTACTCCAAGTTAACACTCAACATTTCTATTGATTAAATGTAATTTTTTTTTTAGAAACAACATGTCAGACCCTTGAATCCACATCCATAACAAACACTACTACCTGTTGAAGTAACATCAAACTACAACAGAAAGAAATTGACTACGGAAGTGTGAAGTCTAAAAAATCAAGGAACCTAGAATTACCAAAGGTAGCATTTCTAACATCAACAACTTGAAACAAAACCCGCTCCCTTCCTACTAAGTAACATATAGGTCAAATTTATTAGACAAAACCAAGACAGTCATAAATGAATTTTTATGTAACATTTGAAAACTCAGGAAACATGGGCTAAGACCTTACGAAAACGTAAGCGACCAAGAAGAGCTCTGCAATAGCCTTCTTCCAAATCAGGATTATTTTGTAGAGGCTCGATATCTACAGGGGAAAAAGTGAATTAGCATTAACAATCTTGCAGAGAATAAAGTATCAAAAAAACTAAAATATCTATCAATAAGGAATGCATATCATGAAATATCAAGAATAGAATGTGTAGTAAATAGTTTTTAATGGCCACCCATTTCATACATCAGGAAGCTACCCTAAGTTTGGCATACTCAAGTTTTGTTTTAATGTGTAAATCTTCATTAATTCAAGACACGCCATATAACATGCCCAAACTCCATGAATGGTGGAAGTAATCGAACTATATATTGACAATTTGCAAATGGCCAACAATAGGTTGTATATCTCCTTTTTGCCATGGTGTAAAGTTGGTATTCTCTTCACCACAAAGGAACTGAAAGCCTGATTTTACATTCCTTTTTGTTACACACTCCTGTTTTCCTATTTAATCAAAATTAAGATGACTGATTTTTTGTGTCCACGAGTATATAGAAACAGTTATCAACCACCAATATAATGCATGTTGGTTTCAGAAACATGATTACCAAACCCTTTTTTATAATTAATAACTCTTTGGTTATTATGGAAATTTTGTCACAAGAAAATAATCCAAACAAGAACCAACAACCTAAGCTATTTAACTAGTAGAGACAATCAATAACAGTCTGTTCTATAAGGATATTCAATAAACATCACTCAGAAAGAAATCATACCAATGTCAACCACATTAATGGTCAATAACTCTCACTAGATAGTATTCTTTTCCTAATTATCCATGGAAAACATCGTTTCTATGTGTAAATTAGGAAGAAACACACCATAGCTCAAAAATTTTCTACTGCAACCTGGGTAACATCAATAGGTGGATGCCCAGAAAGGAGTGAAAGTCATTGAGAAGAAGAGTAATTAATTTCTGCAAAAGTGATACTTTTGAAGGTTACTTTGCATGTCTGTTCCATTCCCTACACACCCAAAAAACTAAGCCAATAACACCTTTAAACCATACTTAATGCTGCAGCTCAGCCCATTTTTCTGGATGTAACAAACTTATAATACTCCCTGCCCATGTATAATAGTGTACTGTACTGTATGACATTTTCAAGTATCCAACAAAAATATGTCACTATTTCAGCATTACAAGAAACTTGTGAGTTAATTTTGCACTGATATTTGCAGATTAATTATCTACTTGTCCTTCCAGCTGAGAATAAGCATCAACCAGAACTGTAAATTACTCTTTGAAGGTCTTAAACAAGGTGTAAAATCTCAACCCGTGGGGAAAATTTGACGTTCCATTCACTATCCAGCACCAATACGAGGTCACAGCGACTCCACGGTGGTTGCAACAGGATCGTGACACCTCCAAAACCCCCTCTGCACCTTTTCTCTTTTTTCCTTTTTTTATTTATTTTTATTTTTTATATTTTAAATTTTTTTAATATTTAAGTTAAGATTTTTATTTTTAATTAATATATTTCATATTTAAAAAAGTACTGAAATGTATCGGTATGGCACAATATGGCACCGAAACTATATTGTTTTGGTCGCAGATCGAAACCTCGGCATGGATCGAGATTTTAAAACATGATCTTAACCAGCTTAATAAGATAAGTCATAAGTGCAAGTGAAAATGACATAAAGTTTATGTACCTTCTAATTGCTTCTTCTTTAATGATTGGGCTTTACAAGCTCGAAGTTGGCGAGAAATTGTTTCCTCAACTGAATTTAGAATTGATAAGCATTTTTCATCACCTTCTCCTTTCAGAGGCAGCCCATAAGCCATTGTGAAAAGGTCCTCCTCCTATCAAGGAATTTTTAAAATATGATTCAAAGACATTGGAACAAAAAAGGAAAAAGAATTTAGAAAAAATTGGAACCAATGAAAACATGGTAACTGCTCTAGATTTTGAATTTTGAACCAAAAGGGAAAAACTGGAAGCAATAAATTAATAAAAAATAAAAGAAAAATAAATTCTTCCAAAAAAATATTAAATCAATCTAAAAAATCAAATTAGCTCAGGCTCTAAATTTCTATGTTATATAATTACAATAATTCTATTTTGCTACTTCTAGAAAACCTATGGGCCTTATGCGACAAAGCCTATATAAAATAAGCATCTACCTAATTGTTCTAGACATTTGAGCAATAATGCAAATTCTATTTTGACATTCTTCACACAAGATTGCCAAGGAAAATGGATTTACCTTGTGCTACATCAATTGACCATGTGTAATATGGGATCTACCCACCCACCTTGACACCCTTTTATAGTTGTATTCCTCTATTGTCATCAGCCATCCATTTTTCAGTGTCCACTGCAACTAACCAGGTTCTCCTCCATTGCATACTTTCTTTTTTCCCTTGTCACCTGGTGCTCTATCTTCAAAAAATTATAGCTATTCCAGAATTCCAACTACACAAATCCCACTAAAAGTCAGTATCCCACAAACCTCAATGCAATTTCACCTGCTGCAACTGCTCCAGGCAAACAAATACAAGCCCAGAGTGTAACTGTATCTTGTCTCCCTTCTTCCATCAGAATTTCATACACCCTCCCCATAGTCCCCCACTACCATCTTCCAATAAGCCTATCTAAATGTTCTGTTTTTTATATGCCTTGCATCTATCAACACCTTCAGCTTCTTGCCACAACAAATGCCTTATCCAACAAGCCCAGAACTCGGAGGCAATGTCCAGCATCTTCACATCCAAATAGCACCCCACCACATCAAGAACAAACCATCTTGACAGGCCAACTATAAGAGGAAGAGAGCATGACCTACTATATAAGAGGAAGAGAGCATACTGCTCACCTCTAATTTGTGAAAGCATACATCTACTTGCATCAGTAAAACATGACACATCCAGTGATTGACAAAGAAGACAAGGTGATCCGCTACTAAAATAGCCAGTTGCAAAGACAGCTTATCCACTGCAAGAGCCCATCCAACAGAAGTATTACTTGAATCAATTGAGACATCTACTGACTGTGGGCCTCACTACTTGTAAAAAAAACTCTTGGAAATTAGGATAATGTGCAAGAGAAGATCAATATCGAGCAGAACACAAATTGCAAAAAATAAACAAATAAATTAAGCAAAAAAAAATGTAGTGCAAACAGAAAACTCAAGGCCCATATGAAATAATAATTGCAAACATTGCAAGAGGATTTTGGAATGTATTATAATAAAAAACTTTGGAATTCATGTAAATAACAAAATTACAAGAAAAGTTTCATAGACAAAATAGCCCTAGTACTCCCCTTAAATGTTGATGGGATCAAGATTATTCAAGCAAGGAAACGGTCATTAAAGAACATGTTATAAGAGAGAAGGTTATTTTCAATAAGGAACAATAGGTAGATACTTCAGTCAATATCAAATCTACAGATCTACCAACTGAACCCAGAGAGGCAGTATTATTGTCAAGATTGGATGATCAAAAAAATTATCATCCATATCAGATACATAAGGTGAAATCAGAATCATTAGGAAAATTTAAAAAAAAAAGTGTAAAATTAAATAATGTGATATACGCAGATGGCAAATGATGGGTTTACATAACAACAATCTATATTGTCTTTTTTTCTTTTTTATAATCTAGATATCCAAGTTGTCTACATTTAGGAGGCGATCTAAATGGGCATATTGAAGTGAAAAATGAAGAATATAAGAAGGTGCATGGAGGTTATGGATTTAGAACAAAAAATGAAGAAGATAAAATTATATTAGATTTTGCGATAGCATATGACCTTATACGAGCTAATACGTTTTTTTTTTAAAAAAAAAGAACATTTGATCACGTTTAAAAGTAGAAATAATAAATCGCAAATTAGCTTTCTTATGGTTAAAAAGAGGAATATAAAAATTTATAAAGATTGCAATGTCATCCCTGGAAAAAACTTAACTATCCAACATAAGTTAGTAGTGTTGGATATACGCCTCAAGTATAATATCAATAAAAGGAAAATATATACGACTCCTAAAATTAAATGGTGAAAGTTAAGGATAAAAAATAAAATATATTTAAAGACAAGGTAAGAATACAAGTATTAGGTGAAATATACGGTGACCCTAATACGACATAAGATGGTATCAAAATTGAAAATAATAGCCAAGAGTGTACTCGGTGAGTCAAAGGAGCATGCATCACCAAATAAGGAATTTTGGTGGTGGAATGAGAAAATACCAAAGAAAGTGAAGGAAAAAATGTACAACTTATAAGAAGTTATATATTTATAAGCACGAAGAAAACTTTAAAAAATATACAATAGCCAAAAAAAAACTAAGAAAGCAGTAAATAAAGCTAAAAATGAAACTTTTGAATGGTTATATCGAAAATTAGATTAAAAAAAAAGGGAGAAGGGATATTTATATAATAACTAAAGAGAGAGAGAAAAAGATGAAAATTTTTATCCAAATAAAATGTATGAAAGATGAATGCAATAGGGTACTAGTAAATGATGGAGAAATAAAAGAGCGGTTGAACAGATATTTTCAAACCTTTTAATGAAGATTTAGGTAATCAATTT
>JBAMHZ010000048.1:5506030-5532647 GCA_037177395.1 Alpinia galanga | reverse complement strand
TCTCTCTCTCAAACGAAGGATCATATTGGGCTCTTCCTCAAGCCTATCCTTTTTCGAAGGACTTCCTCTGCTTGATATCTGATCTTCAACCCACCAGATTTTTCTGCCAACTGTTTGATCATCCTGACCCAATTGGACTTCTGCCTAATGTCTAGTCTACCTGACCCACTAGAACTTCCTGTCTGGTGTCTAGTTCTCTTGATTCGGACATGGGAGCCCAACTTTCTTCGTTTAAGGTGCATGACTTGGCATGAAACCCGACTCTGATACCAATTGTTGGTGCCTATAACATTCATATATTTCCATAATGGTATGATATTGTCCACTTTGGACCTCAGCTCTCATGGTTTTATTTTTAGGCTTTACCCAAAAGGTCTTATACCAATGGAGATATATTTATCTTATAAGCACATGATCTTTTCTATATCTTATCAATGTGAAATTTTTATTGTATTTTTAATACTCCCAACAAAAATTACTTAATAATAGCTTTTTAGGATTATAATTACCCAAAATAGCTTTAGTTTATTCATGTGGTCGTGTTCCTCAAAAAATTTTTTTTTGGCAACCCTTCACTTTGCCCTCAACTCATGCCTTGCACAACTTACCACACAACTCGTTTCGCAAAAGTCAATGAACTGGAACTATCAGGCGTGTCCATGTGTTGGGCGGATGTAAATATGTTGGGTAAGATGGGAATTTTTGCTAGTGCATCATATATGAGTATGCAGACATACTGTCGTCTTTTATATTGCTTCATTGGGTATTATAAACGTATCCTAACATCACATTTTGTTTTTGTTTCTGGAAAAAATTAGGCCAAATTGTTTACAAGAAGTTGAAGGAAAGACCAGAACAGTTTGTTGCTAAAGGCTTAGTTAGGACAGCAGAGAGCAAAGAGAAAATAGGCGGTGCTGATGATGTTTTTATAGGTGATATAAGGAATGTAGATAGCATCCTTCCTGCTATTGAAGGTATTGACGCACTCATCATTCTCACGAGTGCTGTGCCAAAGATGAAACCAGGATTTGACCCAAGCAAAGGAGAACCTCCTGAGTTTTATTTTGAAGACGGATTATATCCTGAGCAGGTAGCAATTAATTCGTAATATATATTTCCAATTTCATCTTTGCTTTCCTTACCTAATGATGTATATCACCATTTAGGTTGATTGGATTGGTCAGAAGAATCAAATTGATGCTGGTAAACCTCTATGTTCCTCTCCTGTCTCAATACTCACATGTATTTGTCCATGCTTGCTTCATTGTACACCGTATATGATACCCAGGTCTTGTTTTCCTTTGCCTTTTTTTTCTCTCTGTGCATTTCATGCATACTGTGTGTATTACTCTTGGTCATTTTGATCATGTTCCTCTCCCTTGAGCTACGCCATCCTTTATTTAAGGACATTTTTCTGAATAGAGGATGATTCAGCTTCTGAATGTTGCTCATTTGTTGTTGCCTTCTCGGCTTAGACATTATGTCTTTGATTATCTAAACCTTGTTATTCTGCAGCTAAAGCTGTTGGTGTTAAGCAAATAGTTTTGGTTGGTTCCATGGGTGGAACAGACATTAATAATCCACTGAACAACATTGGGAACGGAAACATACTAGTAAGCAGTTCTATCTGGTTGCAGTTGGTCTTTTTTATTTTATAGTTCCTCAGTATAGGCCATATAAGGTTATTCTGGAAGGAATTTTATTTGGTGACTTTATGAATCATCTCACTTTTGGACTATAAAAAATAGATACAATAGATCTTATGTGAAAGTAAAGGATTGATCTAGTTAAAAATTAGTGATATTTTTTTTTTATCTATCTGGCTAATATACTGCCAATCTATAGTTTTAGATCCAAGGATAGAAAGTGCTATCAGGTTGTTCTATTGCTCCATCTCTACTAATTATGATTTATGAACAATTGAAATATTGTTCACATTAAAATTGATCCTCTTTTTGGCAGACTCCTATATTGCCACATTCCATATTGACTTATTAAAATTTCTTGCAATTTTACAGAAAAAAGCTTTTTATTTTTATTTTTATCAAGTCTAACTTTAACCTTCCAGGTATGGAAGCGGAAAGCTGAACAATATTTAGCAGACTCTGGGATACCATATACAATTATAAGGTATGATCTTTGAATCTGCACCAAAAAACACGTACGCGTGTTGAATCACATGCTAGGCTAGGCCATAGGATTGCATGAACTTAAGGTTCATTGCATGTGTAGTATTTGGACCATTGAGGCTGTGTTTTGTTAAGAGAGATTTAAAATAAGATAGACGACCATAGAGGTAGGGATGGAAAATGAAGAGAAGATAAAATGGAAAGAGAGCTTCCTTCAGGGTGTGCACTATGTTACTCAGAATTGGAAACTATTGCTAAAATTCTTTACAACGTCTATAAAACATCAAATTGTCTATTCAGAGTGTTAGTGTTCGAGTGTCGGCAAATCAGCAGTCCATGTATCAGAGTGTGTAAATAAGGTTGTTGTTGTTTTTTTTTTCTTTGACTAATTTTGCTGGATTGCTTAGGGAGAAATGGCAAAAGTTTAGTTTTCCTCTTCTTTTCTTCACTACTTTCTTCTTCTTCTTTTTCCTTTTCTCCTATGAAAGACAACCTCGGATGGAAATAGGCGATCAGGGTACCTCATGCTTATCCAACCTGTATGATTGGTGGGATCAGCAATCCGACCCAATTGCAATGCAAACCATGTAGAGTGACTTATATGGACTTGTACCATTCCATTCTGTGACAAGTTTTACAAGCAAGATCTTTAACTTAAAAATTTCTTGGGATGCTTGTTCATCAAAAAATCAAAGTGTACTTTCTTCCAAATAATATCTTAATCTGAAACAGGGCTGGAGGTTTACAGGACAAAGATGGGGGGCTGAGAGAACTGCTCGTCGGAAAGGATGATGAGCTTCTCAAGACACAAACTAGAACAATCGCAAGAGCTGATGTAGCAGAGGTTTGCATCCAGGTATGTGTAACTGAATTGGTAAATTTGGATGCACGAGTATTAGAAACCTATCTGTTTAACTAGATGTTAAGCAAATGAAATCATAAAGGAAAATATAGACGTGCAATGTGCTTTCTATGATGCATATTTACAAATAATTATACAATCTAAACCTAACTACATATTCATAAACTACTTAAACCGACACTTTAATAAAATGTAAACCTGGTTATTTTCTTTTTCATGCACAGGCTCTTCAGTTTCAGGAGGCCAAGTTTAAGGCGCTTGATCTGGCATCAAAACCTGAGGGCACAGGTTTGCCCACTACTGATTTCAAGGCACTATTCTCGCAAATTACATCTCGTTTCTGATGTCTAATTATGTTATTCTTTCGCACCGAATGCAAGTTACTAAAAATTTTGCTTGAGTTCACATCGATAATAGCTTGGCGATGCCATTTACTTTCCGTGTTGTTGTGTAGCCATCTAATTTGCATAAGTTGCTAAATCCACTTTCTTCACGAAAAGTTTCTGTAATGTTGTGATCATGGCATTTGCAAAAGTTTTGCTAAATTTGTATTATCGCTTTCTTCTTGATATATATATAAAATTTTAATATGGTGAGCAATTCACGTGTGAGCACCAGTGAACACCTTCATTATTCACTATACAATCTCCTAGAGTTCAAAAATTGAACTATAGTGCTCACCCGATCGGACAATGGATAATGAAGGTGCTCATGGATAAGTTATTCACCATATCAAAACTCTCTATATATAAAGGAATAATCTTCTATACAATTCATCCATGAGCATCTCTATTATCCACTGTATGAGTATCATAGCTCAATCCTTAAACCTTAAAAGATTAGACAGTGAAAAATGAAAGTGTTCACAAATATTCATGGATGAATTGTGTAGGATAACACACATATATATTATCTTACACAATTCATCCATGAGCACCTGTAAACACTTGTGTTATCAATCGTCCGATCTTTTTGGGTTCAAGGATTGAATTATAATATATAAGTAATCAGCCAATGGATAACAAAGATATTTATGGATACTCACAATCTCTTTATATATATATGTTGTAGTGGATAACAAAAATATTCACATATATTCATGAATAAATTGTATAGAATAATCTCTCTCTCTCTCTCTCTCTCTCTATATATATATATAGTATTTGTTAAGCTCCACCATCACCCCATTGCTCTACACTAACCTAATATATTGACCTACAATTGTGCTAAAGTTTTAGCTTATGAATATTCTAAACCATTGTTTAATGGGGATGGCAATAGATACCCTTATTAATTGGGTATCCATTGCTATAAAGTTTACTTCAATTGGTCAAATTTAGATCAGGCTTGAATATCAATGATTCAGGTGGTTATCTCTACTTTCATTAGTTGATAAAATTTTCTCATAGCCCTTTTTAAACAAGTCTCTTAGTTATAGCCGTGATAATTAATATGGCTATGATGTTTTTTTTTGGGGGTACTTATCTGGTATTTGTTCAGCTAAATATGTGATATGTGGATTTTTAAAATTTGTATGGATATTTAGTGGACAATGTGCTTGCTTACCAATTCTGATAAACCAAAAGGATCTAGCAATATATTGCAATCTAGTGGTGCCACTGATTGTTCCATGATGTACATCCAATAAGATTCCTACTTTCCCAATAATGTCATCACTGATCTATTATTATTATTTTCATTATCATTGCTGATGGTGTTTTTTTTTATTATCAAATGCATTGTTATGATGGTTTATCTCAAGGGATAGAAAATAAATTGATTACTTGTCAAGATTATCTTGCTCGACATGTCAATCAAGATAATCAATAAAAATTATTTGTCTTGTTCTTACCATTTTTATTCTGTTTTTCTTTTCTCTTAATCACATGGTTAAATTAAAAGAGATTTGTTAAATTTATTTTGCCATGTTTTTGTTCAAGTTTTAATCTAATCATTGTATTTGTTATTGTTATGATTCGTTTATATTGAGTTAATCATGTTGAAATGGGAATTTTAGTATAACAATAAAATTCAATTAATTTGAACAGTGAAAATAATCTCTTACAATACAACAAAAAAAATCTTAGTAATAACTAATAACTACTCCGAATACTTGCCATAACACTGTAATAAGAACATTCTTAAAATAAAATATAAAATGAACGTCTTTTTTTTTTTAAAAAAAAGATCAGTGTTTTTTATTTTTATTTTTTATCTTTAAAATTTGTAAAAAGATTTTATAGTTGATTTTAAAAAGAAGAGATAAAATTTCCTATTATTCCTGCGAAAATTTTCCCATTATTCCTTCTCTTCTTGATGACATGGTGGGTAGCCTGCTGATCTGCAGATCAGTGGTTTGTTTATCTAGAGATAAATGTATGGTGGAAGATCAAGTCTCACTTGTCACAAGCAGAAATGATTCGATATCCGCCACAAACAGCATGTCTCCAAAGTTTCGGAATTTTACCATGTCATCGTGTATCATTTGTCATCGAGCAATAGAAGATTTTAAAATAAATTTTTTCAAATGCCCTTTCAAATTTTAAAACTATCAAAAGACATAAATTGCCCTCTTCTCACCCGACATATAACAATGACAAAAATAATAATATATAAATATTTGTTAAATTTAGTATATCATTATTTCAATAAACTTTAATAAATTTTATCATTATTAATTAATTCTTCTTTGATTTTTTTTATTATTAATGTACACGTTTATCCTCTATAAAAAAAGGATAAGTTTGATTCAAGATGATTATTAATAATTTTAATTATCTAACTAAAATTATATTATTTAATTCTGTTTAGTTCCAGTATTGAAATTTTTCTATTACACTATTTAACATTGAATCAAATAACATTAAATTATATTTTATTTTCTACTTTTATTATGTATGATAATTTAAATCAAATGCACCATAATTATTATAATTAATATAAAAATCTACTAAGTCGGGTGATATGTCAAAACCAGTGTGCACTTGCAAAATCTGCTGGCAGATCAATGCAACTGGAAGTGCTTCATCTAATCCACTTAACACAGAAAGGGGGAGAATTATTGATCTGGTTGGGGCCGTCCAGTTGAAGGCAAAGGCTAATAAGGTTAGGGTTTTCCCTGCCCCACTTCTCTTGAAATGGAACAAAAACCCTAAAATAAACAGCATATAATTGTTAGAAGACACAGTTAATAGACCAATCTTAATTATACATTATTAACATTTTTCAATAAAAGATAAAAGACTAATTTCAATCAATAGACCAATCAACAAACCTTCTCAAGGCAAATTAATGCGACGCAATGCAAAAGATTTACGGGGCAATATGGAGTTATTTTATTTGCAATACTTTTTTTTCAGAAAAAAAAACGTCTAGTCCAGAAGAAAAGCAAGATCAAATTCAGCAGAACGGGGATAAACACATCATCACAAATATGAATGCAAATGATAATAATTGTAATGGATTTAATTTAACAAGATCACAATAAGATGATTAGTATAAGTTTAGATGGCAAAATTAACTTTAAAAAAACCCACAGAAGAGACTGCTCTTGCTATACCTAGAGATTTTTTAAAAATGGAAATCCCTGATGAACTAATAGGAAGGAAACAAGTACCTGTTAACCTCAACAAGTTGGAGTTGGAATGTGATTTTCTGGAGGCCAATTTGCAAACTAATTAAATGAAACATGCCAGCATCCACCACTGTTCTAACTGGCTAAAGCTCAAGTCAATAGCTTATACTATTTATCGGTTCCAGTAGACGCAGTTCAAGGATGAAATGTCATGCACGACAAACAGACGAGCATCACATTGTTGTCGGTCGATACCACATCCACACCACTGCAAATTATGGGATATCAGCTTGACCAAGTAGTGTACACTATGTCATTAAGGAACTTGGCTACGTATGATCACCCCTGTGAACAAACCTTGCAGCTTTTCTTTTGGGCATACAAATGTTCTGATACTGTTAAGAGAGCAAAATCCATACGCACCAAGATACATTCGACCACTTTGCATTGCCTTTCCGAACCAAAGAGTGCTAACCATTATCTGCCTTCAAAATGATTTGCCCTGGCAACCTAATCCTATTAATTCAGACAGCAGCATGATTTTCGAGAGTGATGTCTCCTAAAGAGCTCCGTGAAATACCATACCGACAATAATAGGCACTATGAATGGAAAGAAATCATACATTTTCTTGGTTGTGGGAAGAAATCTCACATGGAAAATGCTGGGATAGCTTAAAATGAACTCCCAGATTAGATGCCAAAAACTCATATGCCAACCTGTGCAGAAATTAAAAGATAATTATCTGCGTTAACCTTATAATGACAATAAAAGCTGGACATATAATTTAATGCATACCTTAGTCCGATGCCAGTATATACTTGTGATATTCTCACAAAAGAGTCCCAACCATACAAGCATCTTAGCCGCAACAATCAGGAAATAGAAATGAAGTTGATCAACTGAATGAAATGATGACCAAGGCCAGACACCAGGTACTCACTTTAACCGCAGTAGGAAAATCAAACCGAAGAAAAATAACAAGCGAAAATGAAAAGCCCAGAACCCCACACAGTATGGTGATGATACATTAGCTAGATTATGCATGTTTGCAAAATAAAATACAAATATGGAGTGGCATCAGGCAAGCAATGACAATAGGCTGAAAGAGACAAATGAGACCATTCAGTTGGTTTGCATCGCTTCTGCATGATACTTGTCCAAATCTTCATCAAGTGTTGCAGCAGAAACAGGTTCACTACGTCCTTTACCTCTTCCATGGCTCCTCCTTCCTCTTCCACGGCCACCAGATCGTGGCCATCCTGCAGAAACTCTTGCAGGTCCCGTGCTGCCATACCAAAGCAAGTACAAGAAAATCTTAGCTGGCTTTATATAAAGATTAAGGTAAGAAAACATGGATTAGGTTTGTGTTATTCAATAAGAATTCAATGGAGTGGATAGACATTAAATTGGGACAGAACATATATAGATCAGTATGTATATTGCAAAACCAATATACACAATATCCATTTCATAATGTGCACAAGAATATTTAAACTATTAGTTTACACTTTACCAGAGAGCTGAGAGAATCTGACATATGGATATTTACTAGAATAAACATGATAAATACACAAAATCAAGTGATTATTTACATAAAAAGGTACACCTTAATTACAATCAGCTTCAGGATCCATGATATTCATAGTGTACTCCTGAAACCAATTAGCTCTACGAAACTTTTAAGCAGTAAAGATATAATTAATTACACCGAAGAAAAGGGAAGAGAAGAAATGATATATTCACACAGCACAGCTGACAACTAGAATCCAGACCATAAGCATAACAAAATAACAAATGATACAAATCTAAAACAGATACTAAGTAGTAAATGGAATCTGACAGCTTCATGTTTGAACCATCTTGTACTAGTATAGGATTGCAGCATGCTTTAAGACAACAAAATACCAACTGAATTCCTCCATTACCCCACTTCCCACACCAAAAAATAAAGAAGAAAAGAAAAAGATTCAACTCATGCAAACAGTATAATTCAATAATTAAACAGTTATTATCATGAATCTCTCAGGAGAGAGTAAAACAAACCTTTTTGAAGTGCCATTAGGCTTTCCAAAGGCACCATCTGTAGCTCGAGGTACAACAGCTGGTGTTGAAATATTTGTGCCGATAATTTCTATTTTCATGGGTTTTCCATCAAGTAGGACATTATTGTACCTCTTCACAGCTGCTATAGCATCAGCTCGCCTTGCAAAGACCACTTCGGCCGTTCCCTTTGATTTTTTTTTTTTATAAAATAAGGCAAGAAGCTAAAGTATGAGACTGGCATCAAATAACAACACTCCAGCTAAGTAACTACCTTAGACCTTCCGCTTCTATCATAATTTATAGAGTAACGCTTGAGATCCCCAACCTCCGAAAACAGTTCCTGCAGCAAACAATAATATCATCAATAATAAAAAGAAAACAAAAAAGGTAGGTACCCCAAAGCCAACAAAAGAATACAAAATCAAATGGACATGTGGAAACAATAAAATATTATTTCATACACACATCCAGTTATTTTTTTCAACCAATCATGATCATAGAAAACACGGGAAAACACAATAAAAACTACCCAAAATGTATTCATTGTAAAAGATATCAAAATAAATTTACAAGAATTTTCCACAAATGGTTAAAACGACAATGGAAAAACAAGGTATTTATCATCAACTTTAAAAGCAACTACGCATTTTGATTGTAACACCTGACTATCAAGTTTACATCCTAAATTTTACATTCAAAAATAATAGTTTATACGGATTAGAAAAAGTAGTTGAATTCCAAAACGAGCAAAATATAAAACTACAATTTCTGTAATAGATCCATCTATATATGATAGCAAGTGAAGAGACAGCGCCAACTCTGTTGAAATAAAAGGCTGAAGATTCCAAAAACATAATACTTTGCACAAAATCAACAGATGCGAAATTTCCAGGTCCAGATAATAAAACATGGACAAAAGACCGCTACAAAACGAATGCTAAAAAGTGAAAAAGAGCACCTTGATGTCCTCGTTCGACACTCCGTATTCCATGTTCGAGATATACAGCTTGGTGCCGGTCTCTATGGAGGAAGCCCTCGCCGTCGGGGCAAGAAAACCGCCCGCCTGCGCTGCCGAGTACATGTCGTGCTGCCACACCGAGTCGGGAGCCTGGGATCGCAGATCAAATCAGATGGGGCCGGGAGGAAGCCCGGATCCGGCAGCCGGAGGAAACCCCCAAAGCGCGTACCTTCCCGGCAGAGTAGGGGGCGGATCGGTTAGCCGATCGGTTGGGCGCGCGACGAGAGGGACCTCCGGCCCCACGGCCCAGCCCGCGTCCGGCGCCGGCAGTTTTCTTGCTGGACTTGATCATGTCGTCGAGGGACATGTCGAAGGGGCCTGACATCTGCGATGCAGATCTGAGAAGAGGAACCGAGCAACGAAGAAAAGGGACGCGGATAGGGTTCTCGTGGAAAAGGGCGGTGAACGATCCACAGTCATGGACATATATAGACCAGCAATTCTCTTTTCACCCTATAGTTTAGTCGTTATTTCTAAAATGCCCATGTTCTGGAAGCTTCTTCCAGCCGACTCGGCTCTGTTAGAGATAGAACATAAAATATTTTTAATACGAACTATAAAGTAAAATAATTATAGATATACATTATATATCATAAAACCATTGGATATTTGTAATAAAGGATAAAATCTTATATGATATTCTAATGTTCATCAATTTTTTAAATTTCTCTTTTCTAATATATTATCATTAAAAATCATTAATATTTTTAAAATAAATTCTCTATAAATAAACTAATTCATATAGTTTTCTAAGAAAGACTATATATTTGACAATGCTTATACATAAAATGCAAGCATAAACACTTAAACATACCTCATTGAAACACTCATAGAGTAGCTTGAGCAAATGGTGTATATGCTCGAAGAAAGTCAATGGAACTCGAAAATGTAATCCAAAGTCGCGGCCAACCGACGTCGTACAAGAACATCAAATCCATCTGTAAAAAGCTATGGCTAGAAATGAACTTTAGTAGTTACTGAAACTTCGGTAATTGACGATACAAAGACAATGAACCGGTTGAAGATTGGCCATTTTCATCCTTTGTTTCACCTGGTTTTCACTCAATTGAACTATCAGATTGGTAGTCGATTCACAATTTAACTGGTTCAACCATCTGATCTGGTTGGACTTTTAAACAATGGTAAGAATATATACACTAAGAGTTAGGAGAACTCATGAGAAGGAAAATTGAAATAATAGCAGAAAAGCTTCAAACAGATCAATCCAGAGGCAGAATGTGGGTTGAGTATCCATGGCAGGGACCTAGGTTTGTTGCATAACATCCACAAGGGATATCACTTTACCATTTAGAAACAAGAGAACAATTAGATACTAATGCCATAAGTACCAAATACGAAATACATCATACCGAGTTAAAATGGAGGATAATTCGAAAAAAGTTACTATTGAGTAATCCCAACCACAAGCCCAAATGATATCTAAGGGAACCAACCTTCCCTTTGGAATTATGAAGATTCCATCAGAAGCACACAAATGATAGGACGGCACAAACAAGAGGCACAAGCCACATACTCAATTTGCACGACCTCTTATGACATCAAGACCCATCTCGGTAGGATCGGTCGCTTGCAGTTCCACCTGGATGCCGTCAAGCTCTCTCTTGAACCTCTCTTTCGAGCTCGCATATAGCATCTTGCTTCTCACCCTTGATGTGTCAGGGGACCTTTGTTTCAAACAAAGGTGAACAAGGGAAAGTTAATGCCTGAGTTATAAAAACAGACCCCTGAATAAAGTCGACTAGAAATGAAGTTTACCATGCAATAAAAAAGATTTTGCTCTTCTGACAGTTCTCTTCGGTCACAAAATCAAAATCATATATTGCATATCGGCATTCATTTGCAGGGAGGCTGGCAGTAAAATCATCATAAGTTAGGTTGGGTTCACCAAGCTTCTCCACAAGGATCTGCTTCTGCTTCTCATCAATCTTATAGATTATGAAGCGGTAGGTGCGTTTTGCCTTCAGTTCCAAGAACTTCAGCTTGCAGTCGTCATTCACTGCCATTCCTGAAACTGCATTGGCCTGCCATATAACAATGCAACAACTTATAATCACAACTGTGGCATTGACTTGTCAAGAAGCATATCATAGTCCTTGGGCACGAACAAGGATCAACATACATTGGTCGATTGAATACTATACACACAAATCAGTGCAGCTTAGGACCTAGAGATTAACCAAACGACTGTAATCCCCTTAAGTAAATAGCACCACTGTTGCAAACAGGAATTTTAGTTTACTATGTTTTACTATGTCCTACCATTTTATACATTAGATCAAATAGATCTGATAAAAATTGTATGAAGAAATATAAACTCCTGATGAATAAAAAAGTGTTGATGTATAAGGTTAGATCATACAAACTTTTCACTTCAGGGAATCCAATTGACCTACGAGTCCACTTAAATAAGCTTAGATATTTTGGTTAAAAGATGCATAAGAAATAGAAGGGATAAGAACTTAAACAATCGAATCAATACAAGCTACTGTGGAGAGAGCAAAGAAGGAATGGCAGTGACACTTGAGCTCCACAAGTAGAATAATAATCAACATGTAATACCAACGATCCGGGATCAGATCCGCATCGCATTGCGGCATGCTTCTGATCCAAACCATGGGCAAATGATCCCGCAGGCACTAGCTGATTATACAAATGGGATTCACCGGCAGCAATCTAATCCCCAAGCTACTTCTGAAAGAGTGGCAAGGGATCGATACTACAATTCCACGAACAATCTACATGCAAATACCAATGACCAGAGATCAGACTCCAACCCTATCCAAACGAACTCACGCGCTAGCTGACCCTCCAAATGGGATTTCACGTTGAAAGTCTAATCAACTCTAGCTACTGCAGAGAGAGCGATGAGGGATCGACGCTACAATTCCAACAGAACAATCTACATGCAACTGCCAACAATCAGAGGCCAGACCTCAAACATCAAAATATTCAGAGTAACACAGCATGCTTTGGATCCAAACCCTAGCCCAATGAACTCACACTAGCTGATTCTCTAATGGAATTCCAATTTAACAATATCATCAACCCAAGCAACTGCGGACAGAGCGGCGACTGCTCGACACTACAATTCCACCAACAGAACAACAATCCACATGCGAATGCCGACGATCCCAAGCATCACACTGTAGCCTGCTTCGGATCCAAACCCTAGCCAACCTCCAAATTGGATTCCACACCACAAATTTCAGGGGACCCATGGAACCAGTAAACCGAAATGATCATATGATAAAACGCAGAAAAGATCCCTAGAAACGGAGTAAATCTGAAAGAAAACAATCGAGCACGTCACCATTTTGCCGGCAGCTGAGGCGGCGGCTGCGGGGACGACGACGACGACGAAACGAGGATCGGAGGGGCGACTTCAGGGATCGAGACGAAGGAGATTTAAGATCCGAGATGAGAGATCGGCGATGAGACGGGTATATAAAGAGTGGAGTGGAAGGAAAGCGGCGAAGGCGCTGGTGATGTTTTTTTTCCCCGACTCTTTTCGTCTGAAGACCGTCAACTCTGACCAATAGAAATACGCCACGTATTGTAAACCCAAGCGCCGTCAGGTAGCGACGCCAGGCCAAAGTGAAAACCTGCTTAGTTTTGACGCTGAGACCCAAGCACGTGTATAAATAATATAATACAAATATAACAATGTGTAGCTAATTATTAAAAAAAACAAGATTTGTGGTTGTTTTTTAATGTTAATTTATTGTAATATATAATCTAATTTAATATTTTCTGTATTATTGTTAGTTCAATTTTAGATAATATTAATTGAGTATTCACTCATGTAAATGATTTTTAAAATTCAAATAAATATTTTTATTGTAGTTTCTTTCTTAAAAATTATTAAAATAATATTTTAATACATTTTCATTTAAAAAAATATTTTAAATCTAATATTCATAACAATTTTAATTAAAATTAAAAATATTTTTTAATTCATATGTATTTAACTAATTTTAATTTAGTTAGATGAATTTTGATCATTTATATTTAAATATGACATCACCATTATAATCTATTACTTAAAAAACAATTAAAATCTTGAACTAAACAAAATTATGAGATATAATCTTGATGAATAATTAAGATTATCCATAAATATTTGAAACCAAATGCACCCACTTTCATTGCCTATTATCTTCTTTGTCAATACTACAGAGCAGCCTAGACAATCCTGTTAGCCGTCATTCCTTCAGATCCTTGACCTCTTGGAAAGCCACATCCTTCCACCCTTATCTTCACTTCTGTGGAAGACATTTGTCGGTAACTCGAAGCTTCTCTCCTTGGTCGCCTTCTGAAATTCAGGATGTTGTCATCAGCTGAACTGCAACAAACCAAAAACTTCCTCATAGCTATCTTAGACATTTGCATTTCCATGTCCTTTTGTTATCTCTTCTCTCCTCTCCTCGATCTTCTTTCTCTCCAACCTCCATCCTATGGCGACAGTCGAAGCAACCGACAAGAACAAGATCCAACAAAGCACCCACCACATTTAACATTGATAAAATGGAACAGGGGCTGTAGCCCTCAGATTCCTATACGAACTAAAGACAGTAAGCACAGCATATATTGTGTTTTTGTAAGAACAGAGCTAACTTGGTATTTAAAGACTCAAGAAAGAAATATATGGCACATTGAAAAACATGGAACGATACAAAAATCTTAATTTGATATCTCAATGTTGCAGTATCTATCGAACTATTTCAAGTTTGACACATTGTGACTGTTAATAGGCAATGAGAATGAGTTCCTCACCAGTCATATCCATAGTATCGTTCAAATTATTTCAATGTTCGGATAAAGGGTATGATGAAGGTAGTGTAGAAATGATCAGCCACACCAACCAACAGTTTTGTTAGTTCTGATACCATCTTCAGAAGTTTGAGGTTGTGGAGAATTGGATGATCTTGGCTCTTTTGGTTTTGCAGGATCCACGAAGATAACCCATCCATCGAGAAACTTGGCGTTCATCCCAACACGTGCCTTATCTGCCTCTTCTATGGTTGCGTATTTAACGAAACCAAACCCCTTGGACCTTCCTGAGATTCTATCCGTAATGACTTTCGCTGCATATATGCAAGTGTGCAAACAGCAAATTGGGGTTCAGTATCGCGATAGCCTTTTTCATTTGTCAAAAAATGTTACAAGTACCTTCAAGCAGCTGGCCGAACGGAGAGAATGCTTCTCTAAGCTTGTCATTAGTGGTTAACCTTGAAAGTCCTGAAGCATATCGATGACGCAGAAAACATGAATCCAGGGCATTATTAGAGCATAGAACACGAGCAACACCAACCATAAAGATGACGAATGCTTTGAAATTGTTGAATTCTAATCTTCACATTGATATTGGAAGATAATCACCAGCCAAAAGGGTAAAATAATTTCTTAGATACATATCGTTGACGCAGAAAACATGAATCCTGAGCATTATTAGAGCATAGAACACGAGCAATACCAACCATAAAGATGCAGATTGCTTTGAAATAGTTGAATTATAATCTTCACATTGATATTGGAAGATAATCACCAGCAAAAGAGGCAAAATAATTTCTTAGATACATATGATCAACATCTTTAATGCTATTTAGCCACCCATATATTACAACCACCACTAAATACTTTGAAGCCAAATGTTCCGATATTCACACGTACCTCAGAATTACACTAGAGTTTTACACTAAACAATTTCACCGGGCAGTTCTAAAGAAGCGAGAACCTCTTATGTGTCTTCCCTAGGGCATGTTCAAGATATACCTTGTACAAATCGATATTGGAAGATAATCACCAGCCAAAGGGGCAAAATAATTTCTTAGATACATATCAATGACGCAGAAAACATGAATCCAGGGCATTATTAGAGAATAGAACATGAGCAATACCAACCATAAAGATGCCGATGCTTTGAAATAGTTGAATTCTAATCTTCACATTAATATTGGAAGATAATCACCAGCAAAAGAGGTAAAATAATTTCTTAGATACATATCATCAACATTTTAATGCTATTTAGCCACCCATATATTACAACCACCACTCAATACTTTAAATCCAAATGTTCCAATATTCACGCGTACCTCAGAATTACACTAGAGTTTTACTCTAAACAATTTCACCGGGCAGTTCTAAAGAAGGGAGAACCTCTTATGTGTCTTCCCTAGGGCGTCCCTAGGCAATGTTCAAGATATACCTTGTACAAACTAGGCATCGACTGTATGCGAAAAATTAATTGATTTAGTTAAAATAAACCGTAAAACGACTACTCTGTTTGCCCGTTTTGTTTATGGATAATATTGCTAAACATAACCCTCAAAATGCACTTTTTCTTAGTATGAGGAATCCAATACACGATATGATTTTTTTCATCATTATCACTAAGAAACGGTGCCAAATCTGATAACAAGGCGAGAATCCTGTCCAGTATAAGTTTAAGTACCATAAAGTTTCTTTCTTGACTCCATTTGGCATAAAAGCATGCTAGATACAAACATAAAAAAACAAGGAATGTTCAGAGAACTTACCGCTGACAAACAGATTAGGCGTGGCGAGGGGAGGAAGGTCGGCGGGGGTATCATCGTCGAAGGGAAAAATGGGCGGAGTGGGCGATGAGGAGGAGGAAGACGACGACGAAGAGCAGTAGGCGGCGAAGGGCGACAAGCTCCGCAGAGGCAGCGAGGAGGAGGGAGGAGCAGCAGCCCTGAGCAGGCGGCGGAGAACAAGCGAGGAAGAGAGAGCCATCCGCGCGGACAAACTGATCACTAAAACCTAAGATGAGAGTCAGCCGATCACTCAGGTCCATTATAAAATGTAGGAATATTTCCATTTTGCCCCTTAAATATACCTAATATTTCATATGCGTTCTGGCGTTTTGAACTAATAGTTCGATGTGCAGGATCTCAATACAAATACGAGAACATTTTGGGCCTTAACGTTTACTTCATATTTCATATGCTTTCTGGCGTTTTGAAACAGTGGCTCCATTTTTAGGGTTTTAGCCGTCAACTTCGTTGTCTCGTAGGTCTCCCGGCGATCGAGGCGAAGAGAGCGACGTCAAACTTGCGGAGAGCGTCGCCGTCATGGCTCTTGTCCCGCTAAACCACCCCTTCTCGTCGCCCGCTGCTCTCGTCCACCACATCAGGGTCGTTACCATCTCTCGTAATTCCTCTGCCAACCCTCATCCTCGCCGACCTCTTATTTCTGTCTCCCAGGTTTCGGAATCCGGCGGAATCCGCATGCGTCGAGCTCGAGTTTCGATTCCCATGGCCAGGGCGTCGACCTACATCCCCGCCGCTCCGATTCTGCTACTCGAAGGACCGTGGACGGAGGTACCGTTTCATTTTTGCGCTATTGAATTGCCTTGAGTGATCAGCTCTGATTCTTCTATAGATGTCTGGTGCTGTTTGTGCGAGTGTCATGAAGTTGACAACCAATGTGTTCCCATCCAATCATCGTACCGTAATTTATATGTATGATAAAGTTTTATTTAACTATAAGTCGATACTGAGCACAAGTAAAAAAGCAACAGAAGCCAGAATTCTTGTGGTTTGAAATGGATTAGGAATGAGAGTTTAAAAATGCTAGTTTTTTGAAGTTCTTCTGATCAATTTACTGATCAATGATGGAATTTGATTTTGCTGTTCAGATTAAGCGGACTTTGAAATGGTGACATGTGATTTTTTTTTCTCTTTTTATTTTTTCATGGAAATAATCAAACTGTTGCAGACTGTGAATTGCTCAATCTTGCAGATATTAATGCTCAATAAATAGCAATCCACTGTCTGTCAATTACATATTTGCAGGTAACTAGTTGAACCTGCCTAGCAAGTGAACATCAATTTTTTTCATAAAAAACATTTCTTGTTGGCAGCTGTAGTGTTGCTGTTGCTTTATTATTTATTCTATTAAGCTTGGTTACTGGAACAATACCGTGCAAGCTATGTTTTTGGTACACTATCATAATCATTTTCTTACAGCCAGTGATACTCTTTTACAGATACCAGGTGGTGTGACAGCACCAAAAGGATTCAAAGCTGCAGGCATATATGGAGGTCTGAGGGCAAAAGGAGATAAACCTGATTTGTCTTTGGTGACATGTGAAGTTGATGCAGTTGTTGCCGGTGAATGCTTATATTTTCCATTGTTTTTTACCTGAGACTTCAGACCACTGTAGTTTACTCATTATCCTCTTACTACTTCTGCATGATCCTATGTACCTAAACAAGTGATATACTCTTAGTTTAGATAAAAAAATTGATCTTTTCCCCTATTCAGGAACTTTTACCACCAACATTGTCTCAGCTGCCCCTGTTATCTATTGCAAAAATGTCCTAGGCACTTCAACTACTGTATGAAAATATTTTATTCTTGGTGTACTACCTTTCAATTAATTATATATTTCTTTGTTAATTTTGCCAACCAAATCATTGAAGTAATTATTTTAACATGCAATTTTTTATGTTTAGGCACGTGCAATATTAACTAATGCTGGTCAAGCAAATGCTGCTACAGTGCGTTGACTTTCTTTACTAACTAGTAATGGTTTAAAAATAAAAGATAGTTGTTGGATTGTTAAGAGCATAATTGGATTTTAATTTTGGTGATTCATTTTGGTACATTTTAGGGTGACTTAGGCTACCAGGATGCTGTAGACTGTGCAAATGCTCTTGCTGAGGTTTTCTTTTGTTCATAACTTACCCAGATATTTTTTTCTCAACTATTTGAATATTTATGTATTTTTATTTTTATTTACCTATTTTAGCTCCTTAATTTGAGGCCTGAGGATGTATTGCTTCAGTCAACTGGTGTTATTGGCCAACAGATAAAGAAGGCAAGCATAAGCTGCAATTTCGTGTCAAGATGATGTTAGAATAACTAATGAAAATATTTTATTTTTCATATCTTCTAATTATATTCTGCAACTTTTATCAGTTTCAGTTGATGTTTCTTTACTTCTATGCAGGATGCCCTTCTTAGTTCACTTCCAAGACTTGTTGCTTCACTATCATCTACTGTTGAAGGGTATTTTTAGAAATACTTTGTTGAATAATGATTTCTTTTGTGCTATTTGATTGATTTTATTTTGCTCTCTTTCTCTCTTTGTTTGCCTTTCTCATTGATTCCTTCTTTCTCATATTTTCCCTTGAAAGATGTATTTACATGCACTTTCTTTCAGGTTCAAAAAATCATAGAGTTAAAATAATTGTGTTCGACAAACTTTGATTGACTGTTTGAACCACAATGGCACTTGATAACATCCTTGTGTAAAGGTTATTGCTTCAGCAGTTAAGATAAACAAATAGAAATCAGATCCTATCTCAGGCTCAGAGATTATAGGAAAAAGGATCCTTTTTATTAATTGAACTTCCGTGCTAATTCTTTCAAGTGTTGTAGAAGTGTGTACAAAAGCATGCAGATAGTCCAAAAGGATTCATTTATACTGTTATTACTAGTAAATACAAGTATGAATCAATTACAAATTTTCTTGTAAATAGACGTCGTGGTAAATGTAAATTATATGTATGCTCATCTTTATAATCAGACATAAAAAATATGTTAATATTTCAAGAAAGCATGTAGGAAATCAACCCTGTGAGTGAATCAATTTCTTTTTCCATGTGATAAAACTGTTCCACGTTGTTGCATATTTCAGTCATCATAAATTCCTGGTGTTTACCATGCTTGCTTCTTACATTCTTTGATTTTTTTAGGGCTGATTCTGCAGCTATTGCCATTACTACAACTGACCTTGTAAGCAAGTCTGTAGCTGTCGAAACAGAGGTAGGACTTTATTTTAGTTTTCGTTTTGGCCTTGTTATTTCACTACCGGGAAAATACTTTGATGATTAGATTAGTTATGCATCTTCATTTATTAATCTTTTTTTTTTTTGTTTGGATGGGTAAGGTTGGAGGAGTTCCCGTGAGAGTTGGTGGAATGGCAAAAGGTTCTGGAATGATCAATCCAAACATGGCTACAATGCTTGGTGTATGCAAAATTTCCTTGCTTGTATACATGTAGAAAAACCTTACAATCAGATTTCACAGGGCTTTTTCTTCTTGTTGTTTGTCTTCTGACATTTCAGGTTGTAACAACTGATGCTGGAATTTCTAGTGATATTTGGAAAAATATGGTGTGCATATCAGTTGATAGAAGTTTTAACCAAATCACAGTAAGTTGTTGATACCTAAGTTTTTTTCCCCTTGAAATGAAGTGAACAAGTAATATCACAATTAATAGGTAATTTATCTACATCTTTTTGTTTCATCTATTGGAAATTCAATATTCGTTTAGCTTATTTGAATTGCTTTATTTTACTTTTGTTGAAGGTTGATGGAGATACTAGCACAAATGACTGTGTTCTTGCTTTGGCTAGTGGATTATCTGGATCAAATTTGATTTCTTCACTTAAAAGCAATGAAGCTTTTCAACTTCAAGCATGCTTAGATGCTGTACGTTATACAGTATATTATTTTTTGTTATATGAGAGTTTTTGACTTGTAATCTAATTTTGTTTTGTCACACATGCTGGATTTGCTGCCTTGGCCTGTATGGGTGGGTACATATTAATTGCTCCTTCAATTTGCTCTGTTTATGGAGTTGGACAGCCGTTCGATAAAAAGATTTGAGTAACAAAATATGAGCAATGAAGTTACTAGAACTACTAAGCTCCTAGATTTGTAGGCATACATTAAGGGTGCATTTGGTTCGGGGTAATCATGTATAACTTTAGTCATGTAATTACTATGTAATTGTATAGCTAAGGTTACAGGGAACATAAATTAGGTTGTTTGGTTCAATCCTAAGTAATTCAATAAAAACTTGTTTGTTTAGAGGTTTTAAAGTATAATATAGTGTAATATTTTACTATATTATCCTGATTTAATTGTAAGATTTTTATTTATTCTGAAACATTATTATTGTTATCGGTAATCGGCGGCGGTCAGTGGGCGACAACTAGTGACCGACAACTGGTGATCGGTGGCAACCGATGGCAACTGACAACTGGTGGTCGACCGTCGGTCGCTGGCCACCGGTGGGCGGCGGCCGACGGCTATCGGCGACGCTGGTGTCCAGCGGCTGACAGCGTCCGATGGTTTACCGATGGTAGTGGTGGCGAACGGTGATTGGCGGTGAGAACGATTGATCGATTCGATTTTTAATTATATTAACAATTTATGTAGGGTATGATTGATATTTATTAAATTGATAAGAATATTTTATCTCAAATGGTAAAAATCGAAGAATAATTTTAGAAAACAAATTTCATAACCTCCAGAATCAATGAAAATCAAACTTCTCGGAGGTTTTCTAATTCCCCCATCCATAATTCATCTAACATGAGGTGTCAGACAGGCGTCATTACTTAATAATCGCTCAAATTTTGAATCAAACAAGATTTTTATTGATAACTTTAAATAGATAATTAAAATTATCAATAACTATCCCAAAACAACTGCACCACAGGGGATACACATAACTAAGTACTATGAGTGTAATTTATTTTTCATAGACTGTGAGATCGATTAATAAGGGGAGTTGGGATAAATGAATTATCTTTTACCAATGAAGTAATGATAATAACGATTTTTCTTTTTCAATTATTTTTAAAAAATATTTTCTATTTGTTTTTTTTATATTTGTTTTAGAGAAAAGGCCCATCGACCACTGAACCGGCTTTCACGGACCGGAATCACTAGGCCGGTTTATTTCTCTCTTGCAAAGCAAGAAACCCCTTCCGCAAGCCAATTCTCTTCTTAGTTCTTTGTCCACTCTGAGACCTTGCGATCGAAGGAGCTTGCTAAGCGCAATGAGCAGCATCGGCACAGGCTACGATCTCTCCGTCACCACCTTCTCCCCCGATGGAAGAGTTTTCCAGATCGAGTACGCCGCCAAAGCTGTCGACAACAGCGGGTCCGTTCGATCCCCATCTCTCCTCTTTTCAGTAGATTTTGCCTCGATCCATTTTAGGGCTTTTTTTTTTTTGTCTTCTACTGTTTCCGGTGTTTATCGGCAATAAGGTTGCGTTTTTTGTTGTTGTTGTTTTCACTTCTTTTCACGGGCGTCGCAGGACTGTGATCGGAATCAAATGTAAGGATGGGATTGTGTTGGTATGATTCTTCGGACTTGGTTTTCCTTTCCTGTTCTTATGTTGCTTGCAGTGTAGTAGCTTCATATTTGGTGAAAATTAGGGTGTGGAGAAGCTAATCTCATCGAAGATGATGCTACCGGGATCTAATAGGAGGATTCATGCTGTCCACCGCCATTCTGGCATGGTAAACTTATGATTAATTATGTCTCCGTTATTTTTTTCTTCTCATTTATAGGCATCTCTCATTATGCTTCATATTGCGATGGTACGGTGATTTCATTAACTTGATAGAACCTAATCACTAATATTGGCCAGAGTTTAGAGGCGGTGGTGCGAGGATTATATACTATATTGTTGAACTGTGTAGGTCTTGAGACTTGGTTTACCATCCCTGCAATTTTTCCAAGAGTTCTAGATATCTTTGATTTATTATTAAGGAGATATTGATGAAAATATCGTTAAACGGATAATGACTATATTCTAGATTCTAAATGTGCTGTATATGTTCCTAGCAAATAGGCTACATATGCTATTCAGTTGTTTTTTCTTATCGTGAATCATGGTGTGCATACTCATAACAATGTCACACAAATACTAACATACTGTTTCTCTTATTATGGTCATAACCTTGGTTTTAGAATTTTGATTTTGTCTCTTCTGTTTTTTTTGAAAGGTATCTTGTTATTGTATCCATGTTTTGTTGGGACAATATTTTATTTTTGTATTTTCAACAGGCATGTGAAAATTAACTTTAGCAGAGTATTATGTGCAGGGAATATACATCATTCCTTAAAGAAGAAAAATATGAAAAATTGAAATTTCTTTAGTCACATGTTGACATATTGTGCAAAGGTTCAATTTTTAATTTAAAACCTGACTATGAATGCAGGCTGTAGCTGGTTTAGCAGCTGATGGAAGGCAAATTGTTGCGCGAGCAAAATCTGAAGCAGCTAGTTATGAGAGGTCAGTCATTTGTGGCACAGTGAATTCATTAGACAATAGTTAGGTTAGATGCTCCTTGAAATATAACTAAATTGTATTAATTGATGTTAGCTAAATAGAATCACAACAAAAACAACTGTCTTTTACTAGTTTGGCATATATTCTATGTTTTGTGATGTACAGAGTATATGGGGAACCCATACCTGTCAAGGAGCTAGCAGATCGCGTTGCGAGTTATGTTCATCTTTGTACACTCTATTGGTGGCTCAGGTAGGATTGCAGTGCTTTGTATTTGGTGGTGCTTATCTGAAGATCAATAGAAATACTTCCTTCCATTTATTCAATTCCATATAACATGACTATGTTTTATTCAGGCCTTTTGGCTGTGGGATTATTCTTGGTGGTTATGATAGAGAGGGACCTCAGTTGTATATGATTGAACCCTCTGGAATATCATATGTGAGTTCTCATAGTTGTATACCAGTCTTAATTTGAGCCTTACATTCAACTACGGTTTACAAATTTCTCCATAGAATCCTTTTATAAAAATTCTCATGCTATGCTTCAGCTACAACTAAAATATTGAAAATTCAGCTAAGTTTCTGTCGAAATGTTCTGAATGTTAATTACTGATCTTTTTATACTGATAATAGTTTTTCTTTTGAGTGATTCTGTGTCAATGCATTACTGATTGTTCAACATTGCAAATTTATCTAAGTACCTAAAATTTCTTGTTGAATGCTTACCTACAGAGATACTTTGGTGCTGCTATTGGAAAAGGAAGACAGGCTGCCAAAACGTAAGAAAAATAAATATAAATACCATTCACTGATGGTTTGATTTGCAAGTCATTTGATGAAAATTACTATATTCATCACCTGTAAATTAACAGTTTTCATAATTAATATATAGGCATTGAACTTTCAGTGGCATCTTGCCTGTTTTTCCAACCTGACAATATATGTGAAACCCTGCCTTGAAAAAAATCATAACTAGATGGCCCACTAGCTAGGTGCACCTTCAAGTTCAGAAAGGTCAAAAAATTAGTTGAACCACTTTATGCAAATAGTTTTATGAACATAATGATGAAGTGCTTAATTGAACTGGCGATGCAAACCTTCATAAATTGCTAAAGTTGAGACTCATGTCCTATACTTTATTTGTTGTTGAACAGTTGATATGTGCTTATCTACTGTATACTCTGGCTTGTGAAACCTGCCCAAGTCCAAATATTATAAGCTGCATATTTTAAAATCTCCTTTTCATCCAGTTTTTTTTTTTTTTTCAAAGGCTCTTTTGCCATGGCATTTATAAGTTAGGGCTTGAGATTGGAGAGTGTGTGCGGGTAGTAAAGACAATGGAAGGGAAAGAGAAAGATACAAAGTACTATTTAATTTAAAATTAATTGTATACAATGAGTGGACAACAAAAAATCCTTAGGTATCAGGTATTGATTTCGTCTGTATTGGGGATACATATTATTTCAAACTAATAGCAATAAACTAGTTGCTTTTCAACTATTACAGCATCTATGAAGTATGTCAGTTTACTGGACTATAGCATTTGTAAATTACATTGGCAGAGATTTACTTTGATAAATTGGTTACTAAATGTTTAATGTTTACTATATAATGTTGTTAACTATATGTTTTGGTTTTTGATCAATACTTATTCTTTAGGTCCTATTAAGTTATACTTGTTAATATCAGCTTTAATAATTATGGTTTTCATAACCAAAATTAAGCAGGTTTTTGACTTTTTGTTCTAAATGGTTGTAATAAATATGCAATTGGATCATCAATCCAGAACGGTCCAACTAGTTTGTATGGCCAGGCCCATGCCTCAATTGACCTGCAATTTGGCTAATTGAACCACCAGTCCAATTAGTGAACTAGTGATCTACTGATCTGGAGCTTGCCTGGTAAACTTTTTATTTAATTTTTATAACTATGCCTAATGTCCCTGCTTTTGTTTTACTCAGAGAGATAGAGAAGCTGAAGCTTTCTGAGATGACCTGCAGAGAAGGAGCTATTGAAGTTGCCAAGATGTAAATTTCCTATTTTCCCCTTGTTTTCTCACATAACAGTTTAATGATTTTGGTTTTTTATCTCAATTAAATGCAGTACTTTAGGATGCTAGGAGAAAAACGTTGTGTAACTACGTTTTGCTCAATGTCCCAAACGAGGAGATTGAAAGATCTCCTTTTGGTTTCTTGTTACATTCTTCCTTAGTAGAACTTTTACAAATTGACTTTTGCCTGATTTTCCTGTTATGGAATGCAGAATTTATGCAGTACACGATGAAGCAAAGGACAAAGCATTTGAGTTAGAAATGAGTTGGGTTTGTGATGAGTCAAACCGCCAACACCAGAAGGTTGTTGTTACTTGATTTATTTAGTACTCTAACGGTGTGTTCCTATATGAAAAAGTAATCAACAATGTTTTTTCCAGATTCACCTTTTCTATTTCCTTTGATGAAAAAGTTGGAGGAATGGAGAAATCTTATCCCAGATTTTCTCTGTATTGCTTCCATTCTGGCATAAAAATCAAAGCTGAGCTTAAAAAAAATATTTTTTCATTTAAAATTTATTTTTGATTGATGGTTTTCTTTTTTGTATCTTAGACAAGTGAAGTTCTAAGATCTTTTCCTGCCTTTTTCCTTCGCTGTATTCTTTTTCTTTTCTACTTTATTCCGCATCATATGCTTTAGCATGAAATTTCTATATAGAAAGGTAATTTAGTTTGGTTTCACATCTTGAAAATGTAAATATCAATCTACTCCCTTTTTCTCTGATTATGTGCATTCATATGAATGTAGTTATCAGATATTAGCTTGACATCTTATCTTTTGTGCATCATATATAGAGCAATTTGCTCGCCTAATTCTTCTGTGGAGCAACCTAGTGAATCTGCCATTGGCTGGCTTAGGCAGTAATAGCAAACTTGTCAAAAGTAACAGCGGATATGTTGGTCTGTTAAACAGCTTGCATTGTTAACCAATCATTCATTTTTCTTTGAGATTTTATTCAGTGAAAAAGGTATACTACTCTGTTAAAATGACTTTGTGCAAACTATGCTCGTCTCTTCTTCTTCTTCTTTTAAACTACAAGAATGATCTACAAATTTACCTGTCTGTAAGATTTCTCCCTTCTTATTCATGCTTGTAGTTAGTTCTGATGTATTCTATTGTCTTGAATCTTAATGTGCACGAGAAGTGCATGTGAAACAAGTCCCTGTGTTTTGCCAAATTCTAGTGGAATATTTCTACTTCATTTCCTTGTTAACTACATTGAAATTTTTAACATGGCAAACCCTTTTTTGTTTCTCAAACTGTGAAAATTTTGGTCACAGGTTCCAGATGATCTCTTGGAGCAAGCAAAGGCGGCCGCAAAAGTTGCATTGGAAGAGATGGATGCAGATTAGGGACACGAGTATTTTGTCAAAAATGTATCCCCATGTTTCTCAAACATTGTCAGGTAACTTGATCATTGGCGAGGGTTCTGATAAGGAAGAACATTTTACTCATGCAATTCGTTGTATGTTAGCAAACTGTTTCAATGGTGTGCTTTCTACACTTGCTTCCTACGTGATTCAAATTATCTATGGTGTGCGTGTTTATCCAGTTTGTGGATGTTTGAAATTATTGTGTTTGTTCATTTTTTGCAAGAGGAAAACTAAATCTGTTTATTTGAACGCCTGGGTTTATGGGCAACATGGCCGTTTCTGTGTTTTTAGTCATTTTTGTTTCCTTCCAGATTTTGGAAGTCAAGAAAGCTAATATTTACAAGATGGATTATTTTGTTTGTTATAGTTTTAAAGTTGTAATGTAATGTAATCTAGATTACAAAACATAAGTAAACTTTTGTAATCTGGATTACGGACTAAAATCTATGTAATCTAGATTACATTACAAGGTCAACAAGTCAA
>JBAMHZ010000048.1:5489679-5501214 GCA_037177395.1 Alpinia galanga | reverse complement strand
GGTAGAATAAGAAAGTACAAGAGAAAGTAAAGGAAAAATAAATAGCTTATAAGGAGATAGAGCTCCATAAAAAAAGACTTAGTTAGTAACAATAAAACAAGATAAAATTTATTTAAATATAAATAATAATGTAATGGGAGATAGAGCTCAATGACATACAAGGATCCATATAGTCAATCCCATCTAGTGGGATAAAGTTAGGTGGTTGTTGTTGTAGTAGTATTAAAATTATTCATACTATATTAAAAATAAAAAATAATATATATTTTATTTATTTTTTTGAAAAAAATCAACAAGGCCAAGTTTTGGGGTTCGCATCGAGGGCCATCGGCTAGCGTTGCTGGCCTCATCGTCTCATCCGCTTCCATGGCTTCCACCGCCTCCTCCTCCTCACTTCGACTTCCATCGCTTCTTCCTCCCCAAGCCCCTGCATTCTGCAGATCCCGCCGCCAGCTCCGTCCCCATCGCCTTCGGCTTTGCCCCGTCCAAAGAAAGCCCCTTCTCGTCTCCGGATGCTCTCCTCGCAATAACCCTAACGGTGCCGGGAGAAGCGAAGGCAGTAACGGGTCTTGGGTTAGCCCCGACTGGTTGACTTCTTTCTCCCGCTCCCTTTCCGGCGGCGGCGGCGGCGGCGACTCCCGGATTCCGTTCGCCGACGCCAAGCTCGATGACGTATCCGATCTCCTCGGAGGCGCCCTTTTCCTCCCCCTATTCAAGTGGATGCTGGAGTACGGGCCTATCTACCGCCTCACAGCTGGCCCTCGCAACTTCGTGGTCGTCAGCGACCCCGCCATCGCCAAGCACGTTCTACGCAACTACGGCAAGTACGCGAAGGGGCTGGTCTCCGAGGTTTCTGAATTCCTCTTTGGATCTGGGTTTGCCATCGCCGAAGGTGCCCTTTGGACGGTTGGTTATCTTGGCTCTTTCCTTAGATTATTACTGTCCTAGCGTGTTTCTTCGGTTTGCTTTCTAATTTGAGCCATTTGACAACGGATCCTGTAAATGAATTAAGACTGAAGGAAAAAACAGATTATCTTTGAATCGAGGAAGGTATAAAAAAAAAAGGAAGTGATGATGATCACTGAATCGCAAAAGATGGTGATGCATTTGAATTTCATTCAGCATAGATTTTATCCGCTGCGGTTGGCTTTCTTCTTCTTCGGTTTTGGTTCCATGTTGATTTGCTTTTATTATTACTCGCTTTTTATGATGATTGTTCTTGTATTTGTTAACGTTATGTTAACATAGTGAAGTCTCTTATACCATAGATAAGTGTTACACCTTAGCTTCTTTTTTTTTTGTATTTCCTTTAAGGGTTGATCCTATTGATGAAAAACCTCTGTTAGATAATGTTCACGCTTTGAACCCGTCTCAAGCCAAAGAGAATTGGTAATGGTCCCAAACCTCTGGAGTTGTTTTTTTTAGTAAATTTTGGTTAGATTTATTTGAAACAAGTACAATTTCTTTTTGCTATTTGTACCCATAACTGGTTGCAATTGATCTGTTGATGAGCGCCATTGGTAATATAAATTTGTTTGCTAGTTTCTCCTTTAGACTTCTTGCATTTTGTTATGACTTTCTTTTTTCCACTGTTTATATCTACCAAATAATGTTGCAGGTAAGACGCCGTGCAGTCACCCCGTCTCTCCACAAAAAGTATCTCTCTGTAATGGTTGATAAAGTTTTCTGTAGGTGTGCTCAAAGACTAGTGGAGAAGCTTCAAATCCATGCCATGGATGGTACAGCAGTGAACATGGAAGAGAAGTTTTCTCAATTAACCTTAGATGTTATAGGCTTGTCTTTGTTCAACTACAATTTTGACTCTCTTGCATCTGATAGCCCAGTTATTGAGGCAGTTTATACTGCACTCAAAGAAGCTGAGGCTCGTTCCACTGACATTTTGCCATATTGGAAGGCAAGTTATTTCATAACCCTCTTATGGGCCATGCAAACCTATTTTTCCATTGTAGATAATTGGAATCTGAATGAAGCAGTAAATTTAAGAAAACTGAAATCCTTTTCTCTTGCGGTATTTTACTAATTGTTAAGCAAAACTTAACTGCTTTTGATGGTTGTTTTAAATTAATTACACTTTCCTACATAACATGGGATTACATGTTTTTCTCTTATATTTCTACTTTATTGCGAATGATGTAGTTGTGAAACCAGAACCAGATTGCCTTGTCTGGACATAAAACATTGGAATTGAGCCGTTAATAGTCTTGTTCACTTATGCAGGAATTGAAATACCCTAGATTAACCTAGCTAACCCTACCAGGTTGTAAAAGGCTAGTTATTCAAGTTCTTTGGTATTTTTATTTCATGTTCTTTGTAATTAGATGACATGAGTATTTTCAAAGTTGCTGGATATATTTCATAGTTAGACAAATTGAAGTAGAGTTCAAGGTGGGAAGTGCAAAAAAGAGTATAGAATACTGTATTTAGCATAATGATTGCAATAACTTAATTTGAGAGCTTAATAATGAGGCAAGATTATATAATCTGTGATGTAATTCTCATAACACATGGTTAACAATTATTGCATGCTGACAACCTGCAGCCAAGATATCAAAAGCATATATGCATTATGTAAGCTCGATTGTAGTTCATCATAGAAAATATTTGAAACCGCTGTGATAACGTTATGTAACAATATGTATTTTTAGATATCTAAGTGCACGATTACCACTTTACATACCAAACAAATTAAGATAACAATCTATATAGAAGAAACTTTAACATCTACCACACAACATAATGAATTGATTGTAAGAGATATTCATAAAAGAAATTTGACATAATAATCCAATTCTAGAGTGTTTAACTCTTACAGCTACAAGTGCTTAATATGTACATTTTTTTGACCATGTTTACAAAATGATTTTAAAGTACTGATCCTCTCTAAGAGAGCACCTAATTAACAAATATAATATTTATACTTATTATTAAATTCTCATCTGCATACTGATCACTCTCTTCTATCATTATATTATCGTTGGGGGTTGTTTTTCATGAAATATCTTTTATTTTACTAGATTTGACTTATTCATTCTATTTAGACTCATTAATGAACTCAACTGCTTATGTACTTTGCATGTTTGCTGAACCACGCTGTATATTCAACTTGAATGAGTACATTGAGAGCCCCCAGGGCTAATTCAGTTTGTCAGCATAAGCGTGATAAATCTGTAGTGGGCGGGGGTCAATCCTCGAGAGTTCACTGCCCTAGGCATTCTCTAGACCCCATCACATTGTGCTGGACCGCTGGGTTTCTGATGTATCCCCCTCTTCGGTAGGGGCAACTGAGGGGGGCCGCTAATGTGGTAATTTCATATTTTTTTTAAATGAGTACATTGAGGATTTAAAACAGGAATTGGATTGAGCTACAGAAATCTGTGAGCCGATGCACTTGCTTGTCTAAGGAACTTGAAATCCATTTGCATCTCAGTAGCAACAAACTATAGTTTGATTTAAATGAAGAGTAAGGAGGATTGAAATGGCTATGAGGAATTAGTAGTGATTATGAAAGGATTGGTAGTTTATGAAATATGTATCATAGAATTTCATAAGAATTTGCACATGATTATTATAGCTTATTCTAAATTTTTATATAAGCTTATTTTTGTTTGTGAGACATAGGTCCTATTTGGTGCTTATCTCAGTCTCAGAGGAGGCCTTTGTGATTGAGTTTTACCTTATTTGAAATTCCAAGGCTTTCATTGTTACTTTCTCATGCTCCTGTACGATCCACTTCTGTAGAAAATCTTCTTCTTTGAATATTGATAATTTTCAAAATTTATCATCTGGTTCATGTTGCAGCTCCCTTTTCTCTGCAAGATAATTCCCAGACAGATAAAAGCAGAGAAAGCAGTCTCTATAATACGCAACACTGTTGAAGAACTTATTATCAAATGCAAAGAGATTGTAGAAGCTGAATGTGAACAGGTTGAAGGGGAAGAGTATATCAATGAGACAGATCCTAGCATCTTGCGTTTTCTACTAGCCAGCCGCGAAGAGGTTTTCAATTCGTGCAGATTTTGTTCTCTGTTATTATGAAATTTGGTGCTTCATATGGTATTGTTGTCTTTTTATTTGGATTTTTTCTCTTGTTAAATGAATCAAAGGAAATTTTTAAAACAATACCTCACTCCTGCCACTGTTGTATCTTTGGTACAATTTATAAGAATGATTCAAGATTACAAAAATAAAGATGAAATATACTTCAAGTTTTATTAATTTCAGGATTACTACCTCCTAGGAAAAATGATCAAACCCAAAATGAATTTGACAAGGTTTTGACTTGAATCCTTTTTAATCGATCATCTTCTGCTTAGCCGTGCAGTTTGCTGGTGCTAATTGGAATTGTCCATTGTGATTAATGGTCTTTGCTTTGAACATGTGATTCTAACCCTTACTGGAACTTGCATCGAGATGCTTATGAACTTAAATTATGATTGTAGCTTTCCAAATATTAAGATGTTATTTTATATGTTGTAATTTACCATCTTAATTTAGTTATATACAACCAAAAGTCTCACATTTGTTCTCGTTATATTTCCTTGAATTCCAGGTTACAAGCATACAACTCCGTGATGACCTTTTATCCATGTTAGTTGCTGGTCATGAAACAACCGGTTCAGTTTTGACGTGGACAATCTATCTTTTGAGTAAGGTAAATTTGAAGTTCATTACATATCTGTGCTTCTAGTATAGGTAAATTTGAAGTTCCTTACATATCTGTGCTTCTAGTATCTGTTTGGTACACCTGAAGTTTCATGTGACCAGTTGCTAAAGCTGTCCATTGTGGTTTAATATATGTCTATAATATTGACGGAACCAAATTATTGGTATGCCATTCATAGTTTGCATAGCTCATGCATGACATAGCTTACACTACATGCCTAATATGTTTCCTCTTCAATCTCCATACTGCTTGAATCAATTATATTCTCAAACAAAAGTGGAAGAATTTGGAGAATGATTAGACCCATCAGGAAGATAATTACCCAAGTGGTTCAGACTTGTGGATATGTTAATGTCCAAAACATGTACAGAAGGTTTATTTAAGAAAAATATGCACTTTTCATACAAGACCATGCTTAGATACTGACCTTACTTCAGTGAGATACACCATACTGTATGGCTTATGTTCTATAGACCCTAACTCAGGTTGTTCTGTTGTTACAAGCCGAACTGGAATCAAGCTGCTGCTGCAGTTGCTTATTGTTCCAGTTAAATGCTTGTTTGTTCCCGAAGGGATAGTTATATGACATGAGAAGCCAGGCAACACAACTAATCTATTCAAATAAAATTAGAAGGAGGTTGGCATAAGCATATGCAACTTTTGATTTGCTCAATGCATTTCTTTATGAGCAGCTTGTATTCTAATGGCCTGTGTAGCCTTCTGCAGCATCATGTTTATCAGTACGATCTAATTTGATAGCTTCACAGATACTACTCTAGGACTTTGTAAATTTAGTTTTTGTTAAAACAATATTATTTTGGTTTAGATTATATATTTCGACTAGTCCAATTAAGTTGAGTATATTTTTCTTCCAGATATGTTGACTCTTCAGCTTTGAATAATTGAAGGATCCATCATCTCTCAAGAGGGCAAGACATGAAGTTGATGAAGTTTTGCAAGGAAGACCTCCTAGATATGAAGATGTCAAAGAGTTGAAGTACTTGATGAGATGCATACATGAATCTTTGAGACTTTACCCCCATCCTCCAGTATGTATATCCTCTTTTGGTCCATATTCTGCTTTTATCATCTCTTGGCTATAATTATCACTCTTGTAGGTATTGATAAGGCGTGCTCAATCTGATGATGTACTTCCTGGAGATTACAAGATTAATGCTGGTCAAGATATAATGATATCCGTGTATAATATACATCGGTCGCCAAAGGTTTGCATGATATTCTGATGCTTTATCTAGTTGAGATATTTAGTAACATCAAGCTCATGTGCTTCCTTCATTTTGTACTTCTGCATCCATTCCTTTTCATCTTTGATTCTACCAATAATGTGATTTTTAAATTTTGTTGATGATGACTTCTTTGCTTGACCTGGCATCATTGTATCTTTGATAATGACAATGCTAGGACTGACAAGATATAATTGGCACGCTAGGACTGACGAATGACAATATCATACATAGCAAATGATAATATATTAATATGACAACCCTAAACATAAAATCACAAGTCAATTGGCACTTGCAATGCATGTATGATGATGATACATTCAACATGTTAATCAGAGAAATCAATTTTGAATATTCTTGCGCTAGAAAGTTACCTTGTAGGAAAGGTAATCATACATCAGGAAAAAAAAAAAAAAAGGTAGCTCCGTGCACGAAGCTCCCGCCTTGTGGGGTCCAGGGAAGAATCCATTGTACATAACCTTACTTTTTTTTTTTTTTTTTTGCAAGTGGCTGTTTTCAGGATTTGAACCCGTGACTTTTAGGTCACAAAGCAACAACTTTACCGTTGCGCCAAGACTCCTTTTAACTAATATTGTATTGCTTCATTTAATGTTAACAATGACAGAAAGACAAGATTACGACAAAAGTAACATAAATTGTCTGCCCTAATATACTTGTTGCATGTTTTATGCTGACAGTGGGATGTTTAAGTTAAGTCCTAAATTGTGGGGGAAAAAAAGAAAAGTGAATTGTGATTTAACTTTTTGGATTTTGTTCTAATTCTAGTCAGATCCTCACTTCCTCTTTGGTTAATAAGACATGGATAGAGATAGATATAGCGGGAAACAACCCCTAACACATCTTTGGTGCTAAGCTCGCCCAAATAAATGTCTTAATCTTGGGTGTCTCTCATTAATTTTGCAATCTGCTTATTTTGTAATTCCTTTAGTATTATCAAATTTGGAGTTAGTAAATTCATCAGTTATTTGTTTAAAATAAATAGTGTTGCAAATGTTTTGCTCTTCTAAACTTTTTAAGTTTCATGTTACATAAAATTTACAGTGTAAAGACCAAAAACAGGAATGGTGGAGTTAAAGCTGGCCATTAACGCTTGCCCTTATGTCTAACACATCGTTCATGATAAACATAATGTAATACCTACTCTGCCACATTCCCCTTCATTCTAGAACATAGACCTTTAGTACCTTGATACTTAGCATAGAGCCGTAGATTCCTGGTATACTGACTGCTGATTGATTACAATAGTTGACACATCATGTACACATCTTTTTAACTACTTGCACACAACATTAAAATGGATCACTATGTGATGAATTTGAATTAATCTATAGTTGCTTGATTATCACATAGCAGTTGCTCCTTTTAGCAAATGCTTTAATCACAAATTTGAGAGGTTGCTGAGGCTAAAGCACAATAGTCTATGGTAAAGGCTAGAGCAGGCAAGTAGGCAATTATATTATGTTTAATGATCTTCCTTTCACCAAATTTTTTCCAGTGAATATCCAGCACCAAATGCAAACCTCTTAGTTGAAGATCCATGCATCGGATCAGTATACAAATGATCGTTGTGTAACCTCCAGGTTGGAATACCATTGTACTTCAGGATACATCCTATTGTCTATTATTCCTTTATTTGAGGGTTGGACTCACAGTTGTGTTGAATCTGACTTTAGTCTTCATGTTCATGAAGCAACATGCGGAGATTCCAAGAAATATCTGCAACGTGAGAGTTTCTCAATAGACATGGAGTTGACTGAAAAAAATTTGACATATTTGGCACAGTTTTCAAATTAAACAATTTGATTATGCAACAAAATTTAACTTTAATCTTTGATTTTAGCATATTAATTTTAGGATAAGACTAAACATTGGGCTCTTGTTCATTGTGACTTGTAGCATATGGGATAATGTGCTGTACACCAATTCTATAACGAGGCATGGATTGTGCACCTTTCAGAAACCCAAAAAATATTTTGCAGCACCATGGCCTGCAATGAATCGTCTTCGATAACAAATCAAATTATTGAATTCACATTCTGGACCCCTACACTTCAAAAGAAAGCTACATGGCTACTTATTTTTTGTTTATTTGGTTTGGTCACTATTTTTATCTTTTTTTATAAAAATATATTGTGAATAAAAGTAATCATGAGTGCATATATTTCAAGCCCACTCACACATGGAACGAAGGCTAGGATGCTGCCAGTTCTCTACTACCACCTTATTGGTGTTTATTATGTTTAGTTAATACCCTAGTAAAATGTTAGCATCTTTCTCTGAAGACAGAGAATCCTTTGGGATTTAGTACAACAGAAGCGTTTAGAGAAATTGCTTCATTTGGTGTGGCTTTCTACTTATCATCATCATAATTTATGTGCATTTAGTTGTCTCAGTAAAACTGTCAACATCTTCTTGTTGTCTTTTCTCTGTACATCAATTGGTATAAAGTAATTACCAGCTTTTCTAAACTACATTCGTCTGATAGGTTTGGGAGAGAGCGGAAGAATTTTTTCCTGAAAGATTCAGCTTAGAAGGGCCTGTTCCAAATGAAACAAATACAGATTTCAGGTTTACAATTAGTTCATAGAGCATGTTACGTCTCCACAAATCCTACGAAATACCCCCACTGAGCCATATTCACTTCTCCAGCTTCTTGCTTAAAGAATCTTTTCAGGCATTTGATGTTTGCATCATGCTGTTTTTTGTTTCCTAGATTCATTCCTTTTAGCGGAGGACCTCGAAAGTGTATTGGTGATCAATTTGCTTTACTTGAAGCCATTGTTGCTCTTGCTATCTTCCTGCAGTACATGGAGTTTGAACTTGTCGCCGATCAAAAGATAAGCATGACAACCGGAGCAACCATTCATACAACTAATGTGAGTTACCAGAATGAATTTCATGTGCCCAGTAGAAATTGAGTTAGCAATGGACATTAGGAAATGAGATCTATCCAAGTAGAAGTTTATTCAACAATAAGTTGTCTTGATGATTGACTTGTATTAAACATTTTACCGAAAATATCACGTTGGATTGGACTAGTTGCTATGTCTCAGTTTCGATTTGGTTTCTTGTTTATCAAATAGACAAAAAATGCTGACCAACTTTTTTTTATGTGCAGGGGTTGTATATGACACTGCGCCCGAGGAAAACCCAGCATAATCCGGTTCCATCCATGAGGTAACTGACATGTCTTTACCCACACGACATTGTTATTATCTTCTCTGTTAGATGTGATTTGCTTCATTCTTGGTTAAAATTTTAGTTTTTGTAGAATTACCGTTTCGTCGTCGAACTCTTTTAGACATGAGTTCTAACCAAACTAAGGCCTTATTAGCTTAAACAAATGCAATTGAGTGGATCATATCCAAAAACCGAACCAATGGTTTTGTCAAACAGAGAACATAAAAAGGTAAACCAAACGGTAGTAGTTCAATGGCAAAACTTGTCTGAACTGAAAAAAATATATATGCTACATTTCTTCAGGTATTAGGATACTGAAATCATTGTTGAGCTGTTTAGAAATAACCTTCATACCCTAACTTGTTTCTCTTCGTCTGCAGTGTATCGTCGAGTTAATTGCTTTGGCATCGTTTTTATGCTGGACGAGTTAGCCAAAGGTATTCATTTCTAATCTGTCTTCGCCCTTCTGACTGCATATACATAGAGAGCGAGGAAGAGAGATCAATGTTATTTATATTTTAGATTAATCAGTTTTCAAGCTTATTAGTGTTTTTCTCCTTTCCACTTCATACAAGTTGACATAAATTGACTTGATGAAAGAGTCAACCTCCACTATATTAGCATTCTTCTCTCCTTTATATTGATGAAATAGAGTCGTAGGTCATGTCTACTATAACGGGTTGGGGAAGAGAAAGATGAAGGGAACATATTTATACTTGATAATTTTAAATAAATTGCTGAACAAATAATTTTAGCAACTACATTATTTATATTATTTATGTAGTAAAAGTTAGTTACTTTATGTTTGATCTTTTAAATCATTTATAAATTTGCATAAGTTTGGGCGAAGGTTAGCTATTTTTAGGATTAGTTATATTATCGCATTAGAGATTCTTTTAGGTTTTAAGCCAAACTTCACTTTAATAAATAAAAAAGAAGAAAAAAACACTTTACTTTCCAAAGTTTATTAAGATTTCTTTTACTTTGTTTCTCATAATAAAAAAATTATTTACCCTATCTTATAAAATATTTTTCTTTAGCATAAGTAAAATTTTAAAAAAGGAGATAATAAGTCTATGTGATGCATAATTAAATTTTTTAAACAAATTATATAAATTACTTTGGAAATATATTTGTAAATATTATTATTTTATATTGAAGGTATTAACATGAGAGTTTATAAACAAAAATATATTTTTTCATTCTTGATTATAAAGTATTAATAACTTGCCCCTGATTCGATTTTTTATTTTTTATTTGGTATTAACATGAGAGTTTATAAACTTTATTTATCTAAAAGATTCTTAGTAGTCTTTTTTTTTATATCCCTTTTCTCTATAACAAATGAGAGGCAAGTTTCCATTGATACTTCCCCCACAGCGTGCTACGACGATCATTAAATTTTGCATCAATGGAACAATAATAAATTTTTGATAGATGCATACCCACCCACAGAGATAAATCTCTCACTTTAATGATCACATGATAATTGATTCTGTAATTTATTTCTCTTTGTATTGCTGTAGAACCAATATTAAAAATCATTCAAATGAACATTAAAATCTCAAACTTAATCTCATTTCTTTTTAACGAAGAAAGATCAAATCTGAAATCTTGAAAGAGGTGACAGGGAGACGAGAAATGAGGCATTTGATCTCCGAGGGATTTCCTGATTTCTCATTAGGAATTTGGTGTTCATATTAACCACGCAGTTCATGAGATTCAATGTGCAAAACAAACACAAACCTGTTGCTGTTGGTATGAATCGATTTATGAAGCACAGACGAGGAACAATTTCTCAGTTGAAAGATCAAAGCTTAACGACAAATACAACATGAGTTGGCATTCAACAAAGTATTGGTTACGATATAAAATATAAAGTCGAGATCTCAGAATGAGAAATTTTTGAGGAGGATGGCAATAGCTAGCTAGCTTCTAAGATGCTCAGTAGTCGTCGCCCCGTGAGATGACTTCTTTACATGTCGGCCGAAGCAAGATTGTGTGCTCAAACTGTGATACATAGCTTCCCTTCACGTCGCACAGAGGAGGGTATGGCTGCAGAAATTTTTTTTTCAGGGAGCAAGAAATTGATCAATAGCTAAAAGGATTTAGCATCTCGATAAAATTGCATATCGAACATTAAGAAGTTTACGAAAGAAGGTTGCGAAGGGCAGATCAAAACTAGTAATGCAAGAAAATAACTAAATAGAATCAGCCAAAGTAGTAGAAGTGGATTCTGGCACAAGAGAGTTTATACAAAATAGTATAACCAGAGCTTGTCGAATTGAATTCTTGAAAAACTTCTCTAAATGAAATCAACAAAAAACTACTGATAGAACTTGTACCTGCACAATACCGGTATCGCACAAATTCTTCAGTGCCATAAGATACTTGGTTTCTCCAAGA
>JBAMHZ010000048.1:5461759-5485479 GCA_037177395.1 Alpinia galanga | reverse complement strand
CTCTCCAATAATAATTTCAGAAATAGCTTTATTCAATCAAAAAATTAGAAGAAATTTTTTTTTTTAAAAAAAAGATATATGCATAACTATATTCATGTAAATTTATTCATTACAGTACATCTCTCCATTAAGAGTATAAACATAATTATTTTCACGCATCGATTGGTAACTACATAGGGGTAATTTTTAAATGGATAGGAATCAATTTCCGGAGAGGTTATAACTCTAGGCCATCGACTGATTCCCTCCTTTACATTTATCATACATAAATTCCTGATTTATTCCTCTCCTCAGTAGGGACAATTAAAAAAGACTACTAATACGACGGTTCTACGTAATTATTTTCACACATGTGCTTTCATGCAAATTAATTCTCCTGTAATTTATCCTTTTCCAGATGGCTATAGGATGAACATAATCATCTTGTACTGCAATAACTATTTTCATGCAAATTTATAATCCATTTATTTTCACGGAAAGCAAATTGTATTTCAAGTGGGGAAATTATTGGGAGGATTGACTAATAAATGAATTTTCCTGATCAATTTTAAAGTCATGATAAATTTGTTGAGAGAATGATACCGACAGACCACACAAGCCGTTTTTCTGCCGACTTTCAAGTTTATAGAAGAATTTTCCATCTATAAACTGCCAGATTTTCTAAGCTTTTACAGCTATTTGGATTAGTTTTTAGTGAAAGGAGTTACACTGCCGTTTGCAAACATGCACAATATTAAGTGGAAAATTGTTCTCCAGCAACGGTAAGCTTGTTACAGTGGGCTAGTCGAGAGACTTAATAGATCCATTTCGTCTAATAGCTCGATGTTTGATCTTAATCCACATTTTATTCCGAGTAATTTAAGTTCCGGCCATAAATATTATTTACATGGGCCTTAAATAGTATTATTTCTGGTTTCATTATTCTACACAAGGACATCCAAATGTTGGAAAATTTTGTAGAGCTAATAGGGGTAATAGAAGTGGAGAGGGTACAAGAAACTGTACAAATGAATCACATAATAAACCAGATACCCTTGGAAGTAATATCGTCGGCGATATTTCTCAGATGGTTCTTCGAGTCTCCATGTCTATCTGAATTCGTATGAAAGATTTTACATGTAGATCAATGACCGCCATCTCGGATACTACCCGATACCATTGCATCGTTCATAGCTTTGGGACCGACACAGGTCCTTGACACAGATTCAAACAACTTTTCAATCTCCGGAGAGCATCTTGTGAATGAACAATTCCAAAAGTCATACCGCTGGTTCTGAATGCATTGCATATTGGCAATAATTAATCCATATAGATATATATATATATATGCTGAGGTTGATATAAGGGAAAAACTTTTAAAAAAAAGTTACATACCCTGATCAGCTCGATGAAAGTGATGAGTAAGCCCCAGGGATGGGGTCGATTAGCAATCATACGCTCCAACAGTACTCGAGTTATTTGCTCCTGTATGCTGCTGTCCTGCAATTATACAGGGGGAAAGAGAGCTATCATCCCTTGGCAAAACCTACCAAAAAGTGCTTCGAAAAGTATTACAGGAATATTAAGGTACTACTTGGTTCATAAAAAGTAGATTGATATAGGCTGTAAGATAGTGAAAATTAACTAAAACTTTTTTAAAAATAATTATTAACATTTAAGATTTATCATAGCTAGTATTTTCTTGTTTTGATAGGTGAAAAATCAAAGGTGTTGTTGTTGATGATGATAATGCTTTAAAAAACATTGATGATTAAAAATCTCAATAGACCACAGTAACATATGATTATTCACATGTATTTTAAGATTAGTCAATAGTTATCTTTTTATCTTTCTAGAATAAGAATATTTTAGATACGTGTCATTAGTATACCATCGGGTATGGATATCTGAAATGAGACTGTCAGAGTTCGACACCAGAAATTTGGGAGCAAAATGAAGGGCCCTAGATCATGTTTAAATATCCTTTAACTATTGTACAAGAGTACAGGAGGCATAGAAGGTAGATGCAATAAAGATGCTTGCCTCCAATACTAGTCAACATAGTTACGAATGATCTCTGCCTATTAGGTGTAAACACCTCAAGACACAATAGAGCAAATTTAAAATACCCCCTCCCACATGTTTGTGCTATCACAATTGCAACTTCGTACAAAATTTTGCTATCTAGCTATCTTAGGCTTTTACAGGTAGAAGTGTTAGAAAGGCTATCATTGGCTAAATCTTACATGAAATGTTGTGCAATGAAATTTTACGAGGTAACAATAAACACAAAGTAATCAGAATTAATAAATGCAATTTTAAAGTGTTATTTGGATGGCTTTTTCTAGTTCTCATATTCTATACACCTGAAGATGCTTAATCTGCTTTGCAATATTAGAGGTTGCTTACACCGAGGGAATGATAAGAGGTGAGCGGGGAAGCGGAAAGAAGAGAAAATAATAAAAAGGTAATTCGTGCCCTCCTTGTTTGCTTGATGGAAAGGAAGTTAGAAAATGGTGCCAGTTTTCAATCGATCACTACCATCATGCAACTGCTTATCATCTGTCTGATTCAGAAGGAACATATTGCGAGTAAAATTTTATGTGATTTTCTCTTAATGAAGAAATCGAATCCCTTAATCTATACTAGTAGTCCTATGTTGAAATGCTAGTTTCATCAGATGTTAACAAGAAACAAAGAAATGGTTTAACAAGTAAACATATTAAAACAATAAGAGTAAGAGAAGGCCATTAAACTATTAAGAAGAAAAGCAAATGAAATCACGAAGCCTAACCTGTTTGGACTCAGCAAATAAGTATAGAAGGACAAAGGAAAAGTAATGTGTGTGGTTGTTAGGGTAACGCAGTTGATTAGCAATTGCATTTAGTAACAGGTAACGTCCTTCTGAGTCCAGGTTATTTATTAAACTCTGAAAGATTTCCCTAGGCGTGCTGACTAGGTAAAGATCCAATGGACCATTGTGATTCACTTGTTGGGTGGATGCAGTAGTCTTGCTCTGCAGTAATTGTGTAGCCTGCACCACAAGTTTAAAAAAATGACACTCATAAAGATAAGAAAAACACGTACAGGTACAAAAGCTCAAGTCCAAATTAAACACACAAAAAACTTGTGCCCAAGAGTTGTCTTTACAAAACGATCCTTCTGTTGTAGGAATAAACTAGATATGACGATGCCTAACATAGTATGTGTTTAGTTTAAGAAAATATAATAAATCAATAAAATGAGAAGGCAAGGGATTGATTAGTTGATATGATGCGTAGAGGATTGCTGTTAGATGCTTTAAATAAAAATTATGCAACACTCCATTCAGCTTGTTAAGATCCAAGTACACAAGAGCCTTGATAAAAAATTAGGTAATATAACCATGTATATTCTCCTGATATATATTATCAAATAATAACGTGGCTTTCTTTAGAGTGATAAAAGTGAAAAATACATGGAACTCAATTAAGTATCAGAGTAGCTATCCACACACCAAATAAGTATCATGTGCACACACTTTTTAAAGTTTGCTAAGGTGAATTTTCAGAAAGTTTTTTAGTTCACGTAGCTTTCAAAAGATCAGCTCTATATCCTGACAATCTCTTAGAAAATATCTGAACTTGTCTACAGAATAGACCTAGATTAAAAAAAAAAGTTAAAGCCCTCAATGAATTCAGCAGGTAATGCGGTTGAAAAGACAGTTAAAAAATTTATAGGATCCATTTTAAAAAACAAGGAAAAAAATTAGCAAGATTAGATAGAAAGAACCCAGATAAAGTGCATATATGTAGTTACACACAAGTCCTTAAATTTAGTAATACTTCCAATTTTATCAACAACAGTAAGGGTTCATATAAGATAGTTAATTATAATATATATTGTTTAAACTATAAAGTATTACGTTTTCATTGAACTAATATTATTTCCAACATCATCACAAATGAGTACATACTTGGAAAACATTGAAAACAAATCCAACCAATGGAAGAGAAAGATTTGCAGGGGAGAAGGTAATTTATTATATATTATTAAGAATTAGATAGTGGCACAAGTACCCTAGATGTCAAGTATTAGTTGAACTAGAAGTATGCAAAGAAACAGTTACCTGCATCCCTATGTAAAGAACAAGTGAGTTGATCAAAGGTACATTATAACGAGTCCCAGCCAGGTTTGCTTCACTTTGAGAAAGAATCAATTTCGGAATCAGTTCGCCAATGAACGAGGATACTTCAGATGTCTGCAGCATTACATGAATAGGAGGGAAGATGAATTATACTGGCCACTAACACACCAAAGCGACTTCTCTTAAGGTTAAGTTAAAATAGGAATTAGTATGTTAAAAAGAAACATCTATAATGACGTCATGAAGAACATAAACTACAATTTAGTAATTAGCAAAGAAAAAACCAATTTAACCCATTACCTGAAGGTACTCATCAATATCGGCTTTGATTTGTTTTGCTTTTAAAATACTATCTACATCAGAGAGAATTCGAGGGGGTTGGCTAATTTCTGGAAGCAGATCGATCTGCAGAAACAAAACAAAAATCATGAAGATCATATGCAATTTCTTTATTCTCTCCCTCTAAGGACCAAGGTATTTGCAAAATGATAGCAACATTTCACATAACAACCACCTTTAAGTTGGGAGTTGATGGATCAGGAAGCCGCATATTTCGTGGGAAAGCACTTAGAATGACATTTCGCATTTGGATGCAACTTGAAGGAATCACATCACAGAAACTGAAGTGATAATCACAGAGAAAATCAGGAAAATCATGGAGCAGAACAAGAAGCACTCTAAGAGTCCCTTTGTATAAAAGCTGCACCTGCAATAATACACACCAACACAATGATATGAATTAGGTTGTTGCATTCGAACATAAATAAATAAATATAAAAACTAACAAACAAACCGGTTCTGAAAGTTCAACATTTCTTAAATATGGTTCCATGAATTTGAGTAGATCAACAAGCAAGCGCTGGAAGAATGGCCAGCCCTTGGGTTGATTGCACGTGAGCAATTTTGGCATGAAGCTTCTGTGACTCACCAACTCAAGCCATGCAAAGCTAAAAGAGCATGAATCAGAGGAGAAATATAATTAAATGATTGAATCATTAATTTGGTCAGCTCAAGTTATATAAACGATGGGGATTGCATACGTGGATGAGAAAAAAAAGCTTTCAAACATTTCCATCACATTAACAAATACAGTATTACTATTAAGAAAAAATTGATTCAAAACTAACAAAATAAGAATATTTCGGAATAAATACAATGCATAAATAGACTGATGCATATCTATCTTCTGCAACTTTTTGCTTCATCATATTTTCAAAAGCAATTCAACGGAGTATGGGTATAAATTTAATACTATATACACAATATAAGCCGCCACCAAAATCTTACATTTACATCCAGATGCATGCTCTACCAATCTAGTCAGAGAGACATCTCTAGCTTAATATCAGGTCAGATCAAGGGTGTCCAGATACCCTAGCAATTGCCATTAGATTGAACATGAAGCTAAGGTGATAACACATTGATTCTTGCATCCAATATATGTTTTGTGATGTTGAACTATTAAGGACCATAAAATTACATTTCCAAATTTTTTATTATTGATAAGAAATTATAAGTAACACACCTCCAACCAGGAATTTTTAAGGGCTGCAATGCATGGAAAGCATTTGCAAAAGATGTCAACACCTGCAGTTATACCTCAATATGAGATAAACCAAGATGTGGGGAGACAAACTCAAAATAAAAAGTACATTAACATAAAAGCATGAACCTGGAAGTTAACACTATCAACTGTGTCGGGGGTAATCAGATCCAAAAGCCAATTGATAAACAATCTGAAATATGGTCTTGGGTTGAAGGAAAGTTTTTTCTCTTCAGCATCCTTTTGGATGGTTCTTACAGTAACCGATAAAATCTGTCCACAAATAAGCATATTGACAAAGTGGTTAACATAAACACCTTGTTAAATGTGGAAAAAAGCAAGATAAACTGAAGTGTTGAAATTAACCTTCGGAAGCAGAAAAAATTTAGTTGATCCCTGATCCATAGAACAGTGCTGTATAAATTATAAATAAAAAAAAAAACATCACTTTCCATACAATATGCTTGTATAAGAAAAGCAGTTGCATGATTAAACATGCTGAAGCAAATGAGACAACAATTTACCGGCAAGTGAACACACCTTTAACACAAGAACCACAAACTTCGCATATGAATCAATTGAGAAAAAAGATAGCAGCTGCGGTTGATCATGCACAACTTTACAATAAGTGACAGCTAACTCCTAAAATATGTTGTGGCAATTAGAAAGGAAAACAACATATGCTAGAAGAAAACTGATGGAAATGCTTGTGATACCGTGAACACACGAAAAAAGCAGTCTGTGATATCATCACCCTTTAACAAACCATTCTGTTGCAGCTGGGAAAAATAATGACTGTAGGTTGATTCGTTCGTTGTGGGAAGTTCACAAATCCGGCACCAATCAGCAAAATAGGTAGAAATCTACATTGTATTCAAAAGAATTTCAGCAGCAATAAGATAATACAAAGGAAGCATCCAGAGACAAAAATGATACATCTAACAAGTGGTATCTAGAATCGAGTCAAATTCTTAAAATTAGTACAGTTTGGACCAATATGTCCTGAGTCAACATGAATTATTAAAAAATTAATATAATGACTTCAAATATCTGTTTGGGTGCAGATTTTGCTCCCGTGACAGAACTATACTGCAATGCTGACTGATAATAATAATGAATATTTGAGAATTTTCTCATTATGAAATAGCTTCAAAAAAATTGAAATTCAAACCATGAGATTATGCTCATGTTCTTGTCATAATTTATATAACTAAAATAGCATGGAAGTCATAAGTGCTTGGGATAATAATCCAATAATCCCTTTCCAAAATGTTAATCTTGTTTTGTATCTGTTTCATCATGTATTGCAGCAGAAGAAAAAAAATTCTAGGTATCACCACCAAGAAATACTTGTAAAAATGATACATCCCATTGTATAAAACCTGATAGGGCTAGAGATTTACATATCTAATTAGTGTGTCCCTGACTAAAGAAAGCATGTAAGCATCAAGACAATAAACAATGAGTAAAAAAATTAAATAAGAGCATATTTATAAATTAATTGGCAAGATAAATAAAAAGGCAGCTCGGTGCACGAAGCACCTGCCAATGCAGGTCCCAGAGATGGATCTATTGCACACAATATAAAGATAATAAACAATGAGTCAAAAATTAAATAGAAGCATATTTAGAAATTATCTGGCAAGATAATGGAAACAATGTTTTTATTTATTTATTTTTTTTAAAAAATCATCATAAAATTTCACACCAGCATAAGACATAGAAACAATGGAGTGCCAGATCCAAAAATTACAAGGTGCATCAACTAAAATAATTTTAATTTTGCTCTTCACTAGCTTACCAGAAAGATTCAATCTAATAAAAACACAATACTGTAAGCATAAAATGAAACAAGAATATGATTGAATACCTGCTCATAAAAACCAGCAGGATCAGCAGGTGATAGCTCATTAGAATCAAGCTCCTCCTTGTTTGTCAAGGAAATTCCAGAAAGACCCTGCTAAAACAAAGGCTCAGGATATTGAATGCAGCATATGATGCAAATTAATACATTGTTGAAAATGAGAGCATCAATACCAAAGCACTTGATGTCATAATTTATGGAGAAATACCTTCTTATCCTTCAATTGCCTGATCTTCTCTTCCTTGTTCAAAGATAAAGAAGAAGAATTTACATTACTCTTAGCAATCTCAACTAATTGTTGCAATGACTCTGGTGACCCAGGCTTCATAGCCAACTGCAAGAGCATAAAAAAATATAATGATAAATTCCTAAATAATTGTTGGAGAAAATGGCCAGAAGAAAAATAAAACCTTTGACATCGCTTCAATGAGATTATATAGCTCTGACATGCTTACACCAGGTTCCTGAATAACCAAAGTTTGCACAAGGGATATGGCAAACTCAGTTGCAGGCTCTGTGAATGAACACAATGCTTTAGTCCCCAGCATTCAAAGTAATAAAAGGTTTTGAGGAGCCAGTATCAAATTGCCAAAGGCACTAACTAGGCACTCATTCTTAATAATGAGTAAGCTGATAAATAACCAGATAACTAAATGCAAAATTAAAAAGAAATTTTTTTTTAAGCAGGTCCTTTAATAATCAAGTTGAAATATTCAAAAGACATGCATTGTCAGCTGTGCTAGAACTGTGAGAAGTGCGACAGCAAGTTGTATTTGAATTCCAATAAAAAGTATAAATTTTAGAGGAAAAAAATGCATATCAGAAACACTATGAAACTTACTTTCTTAGCTTCACTCAAATTTCAACATAATGTATGAATATGTTCAAAAAACAAATTAGGGATCCAGCACATCCCTTAAAAAGAAAGAGATGAGAGTGAAAAAAGAGAAGAAAAAAAAACTATGCATTGGTCATGATAGCATGTAATAAGCTTTCCATATGGATATGAAGGAAGAAAAAGGAATTACAGAAATGAGGAAAAAAATCAGAGTTAGCTGTTCAAAAAAGTCAAAGGAAGTAAAATAAAAAGGTGGGATAAGGGGAGAGAGAGGACACGGTAGGCGTAGATGATGACAAAACTTTATGCAAAAGAATTTGGGGAAACAATAGAGATAGAGAGATCAAAGCAATAACAATATATATGTGCAGTAATAGAATTGGCAGGACCAAGTGCTTGAGAAGGTACTTAAAAGTTTTATTTCTTTTAATTAGTCTCAAGAAGCATGATCCAATTTATGACCCCAATTCATGAGACAACTAAAATCTCCTTGGAGTTTCACAAAACAAACTCATCCATTATTAACATATCACAATAAAATTCAGTGCTCAGTCATAGGCATCATCAGTAGCAAAAAAGTTATCCAACGTAAAAACAAAATAATAGTTTTTATTTGACATACTATTCCTTCCCCCGCCTATAAGTTTAGCCAGATGGACATTGTACTCAGCAAGGTTGAGCAACTCAGAACGAATAAGGCCCACGGTTATATCTTTGTTGAATTTCCGTTCCTCATCAGAGTAAATTACCTGGACAAAAATTAAAGTGATGAAAGCTAAGTGCGATGCTACTACAAATTTTAAATTACCCAATTCCAATGGAATATAAACAAGAAAATAAAACAGAATATGGCAGCCACCTTAGTAAATAATATAACTATATTGTCAAATTGGCAGCAGTGTTAATACAGTATTTTCAACGAAGAAGCCAGATATCTGAACAATCTACCAAGATACTGTTATCAAATCAAATCATATGAATCACATTGTCAGATCCCAAGATCCATAACAACACAGAGCACCATAGCAATTAAGAAAACTTAGAAATCAAAGTCATTATAAAAAGTCCTTCCAGCTTACCAAAAAAAATGTGCCAGTTATGCATAAAAAGCAATGCATGTAACAGTAAATGGTAGATGAAATATCATAATGTTTACTATGTTCAAAACCCAACATCAAATAAGGCTAATTAAGAATCAACTTAATCTTGAAATTATAAATGATTAAATCCTCCAACAGACAGATCGAACAGTAGGAGCATACCCAGCTTGTCAATTCTTTGATAACGAGTTTGCAAACATCTCGTATGGCTGCCAGAATTGCTAGATGCGAAGCAATATGGAGAGTGTTTGATGCATTTTCATACAAGCTCTTGAAAACCTGAATTATCATGATACGCAATGTTACTATGCTATACATTTTTGCAAACTACTTGCACACAATAAATGAACCTTTTGGGCTATGGCTAACGAGGCTTCATCTCTACTTTCACATTTCAAGATGATTTCTGGCACATCAGCAACCACTCCCTAAATACAATCATGAAATAAATAGTTGCATCTAGTGAAAAATTTCGTAGGAAGGAAAAAAAAAGGAATTAATGTGGCGATGACAAAGAATAGAGACAAAAAAATAACCTGAATTTCCATGTCTCTAGCATCAGCAATCATCGCTTCCAACTGAAAGCATGTGTGAGTAAAATCATAGTGGAAAAAAATTATTAATTGAAGCTTTGGAAAAGTCTTGAATAAGTTCTAACCCAAACGAGATGATGACGATAAATAAGTCAACAATGCCAAAATTCTAGAACAAGTTCAAGGGTAAAAGGCAAATCTGAAACCAAGATTAAAGAGAAACTAAGATGGCATTTGTTTACGAAATCTTTTCCAAAAGAAAAAGGAAAACTATTATTAATATAAAATTGCAAAGGAATTATCTATTTAGCATCTTACTTTAATACAGGTTAATGGCCAATCAACAAACCACAATTAGTCTTCGCACCAGTAACATAATAAAGAAAAGCATACAAGAAAGGTTTGATATTTGAAAACTGAAATTTCCAGTTGTCCATTTACATTTGAATATGAAAAAAAAAAAACATTTGTGCCAAATGATTGATTTCATAAAAAAGCATGATTAGAAATCTTATTAGAGGTAATCCTAAAAGTGTGAACAGTGACATTCACTATAATCACTTGGAAAACATAGTTCCACACTTCCACACTGTAGAAAAATTTCCAATGAAAAATTAATGCAGATTAGGAATAAAATTAAAGAAAAACTTGAGATTGGCAGCATGCAACAAATTTCAAATACGATTATTTTCTGAAAATTTTGAGTCAAATGGTATTTTCATTTTTAGTAATAAATAAAGAATAATTATAATCCCAATTAGAGTTTTTTCTTTTTTATATTTAGAAAATTTATTTCCATGTTTGTTTTGAACAAGACCACAATCAAAAGGATAAAGTACCAAACTTTTCAGCTTTGAGTAGTGATGAAGAAATTAGGTCTTTTTTGACAAGCACCACAAGACTGAAGACACCACCTAATATGTGAAAACGCACTAGCATCTGGTACACATATGAAAAGTGTAGAAGCAAGTAATGAAAAATCGTGATAAAAAAGTAGAGCTACATGAACATAGTTGCCACAAACAATCCCTTTTTATTATTCAAGCCAAACCCTAGCCTGAATTCATGCCCCTACACAGTAATCTGGGTAAATCAAAAAATTCTTCCAGCTACCTAAAGTTATTCAGCTCTTATAAAGATCAGTTAATGTAGGACAAGAAGGATTTCCCTTTAGTGTAGGACAAGAAAGTTATTCGTAGTTGACCCTAACTTTACGATCTCTCCATTACTACAACTACTGACAAGATAACTACTCTTTTAAGCACAGTGGTGAAAATGTCAGGTTGTACACAGCAAAGCTTAGTGAATCCATGTAGGAGTCATTTAGTCTCCATTTGTAGAAGTCATTTGAAAAGGAACTTCCCTCTAGGACCAGGAAGATTTTAGTTAAGTTCCAGAACAAATCATTTGAAAATTAATTCAATTAGTATTTCTCTTTTGTTAGTAATTAGGAAACAATTATTTCTAGCCGATCCCACTTAGTGGGATTTATTGTTGTTAAAATATTTGTCCCATGTCTGCTTTAAATTGAATCTGTTAAGGAAATCATCCAGAGTTCTATAATTTTAATCTAGGAACTAATAACAATTTTCAATATCTTTATTTGTCCGAATTTTTTGCTTTTGTGAGGTTTATTTTCTTGTTCATTTGCTGTACTACATCAAAAAATATTAAATGGAATCTAGTAGATCATTCAACCTGTACATAATTACTGAACATTTGAGAGAATCATTTTCAGTAGAAATACTGCATTAGTATATGACCATGGGTAAAATCAAATGAACCTTTTGAGCGACTTGCAGGTATTTCTCCAAAGCCTCCCCAGTGCTCAGCAATGATTCCGGCAAAACAGCTCCTAGACCGTCCATACCAGGTGAAGGAGATGGTGTCAAAACATTTGTTGAATCCTGATATAAAAAGAAAAGAAAATACAGTGAGTGTATTTAATATCAGAGAAAAACTACCATAGTTTTGAACACTGACTCTGGTTGCAACTGCTGGATCGACCATGTGTAGATCAGCAGAAGTAACAGAAGCTACCGTAGGACTAACTTCACCACCATGTTGCATGAGACTATCATCAGCAGCATAAGTTGGGGAGACACTGCAAGAAAATTAAAGAGTTATCACAACAATTTGAAGGTCAGTTTACTAACTGTAAAATAAAACACTATTTAATATACCTAGGAAGTTGTGCCGAACCACGATCTAACTCTTCCGAGGTAAGGTCCAAGGGTTGAGTCATGCTGATGGGAGCTACTTGTGAAGTGACATAGACATTGGAACTATTGCTACCAGAACTTGCAACATACACCCGTGACAGAGAAGAATTACCCACAGAACTGCCTAAACCAGAAAGGCCAAGAGATGCAGCAGTTGAATTCTGACCAGATTGATTTTGCCAAATATTCTTGATAAAATCCTACAAGGAAATGGGGAAAAAATTTAGAAGCTGGGGAAAAACTATCAACAACACAAACATTAGGGGTTATGTTTTTTTTTACATCATAGACTCGCTGTTGTGGAATGGAAAGGCGGCCAGGTTTTGGACGAAGTGCCTCTGGGATTCGTGAAAGTGGCCCTTGTGCATAAGAAAGGGTATCAAAATATGCAGATCCAGATGCTTCCCTCTGTTTCCTCATGGCAGCAAATGCAGGGGCCATCTCTCCATCAATCAATTCAACAGCCTAACAAAAGACAATTCCATAGCAAAAAAATGTTCTAATAGATGTAGCTTGTAAGAAGACATAATAACACGGTAATTATTCAAAATAAGTATGGTTAACATTCACCTTAGTAGTCATACTTCCACAACAAAGATACAATTAATATATTTTAAAATCTTAATCTGGTAATATACAGATCCATTAGCAGATTAAGATGCCAATATCCCACTATTCATAATTTATATCAAGTGAAAAGACTATATTAAGAAATGGTGTTCTGCCTGATAAGAGAACCAATAGAAATTTGCAGAAACAAAGATTTTAGTTGATGAAAAACTGTAAGTTTAACTCAACAGATTCAGTATTCTACTAATTTATTCAGACATAAAATTGCGCCTATATCCAATACTTCGATCACAAAATTTATTCTGAAAACCAGTGTTTGTTTAACCTAAATAATCATGTAAAATTAGCCTAGCACGGGCAGGTGTCGAGCTTTAGTCAATTTACAGCCAAGATTAATTACAGAAAATTATTAAATGACTGAAAGCTCTGCTGCAGCTCAGCCACTTATTTAATTTTGAGAGATTATACTTAAGAAAGTTGAAATATGTTTAGGCCCAAATTCTGTTTTAGGCTTTTACTTAACAGAAATGCATTTAGTCAAACTAAAGTGAATTACACTAACACAAGTGATAAACATTTTCATACATCATTGAGATCTAATAACTTGGATGAATACAGAAATGAAGATATGAAGAAAAAACTAGTGCCCTGCGCATATAAAAAATGACATAATATCTTAGTAAAAAAGAACAATTGCGCACCTTCTCTGATGCTACATTCTCAATTACAGCACAACCAAGATCAAGATGATCAGTGGTGAGGATCTGAACTATTTGCTCAACATGATCATTTGCGACGTTCAAAGCTTGAAGAAGACCTCTTAAATTGCTTGAAAGGGCTACACGAAGAGGTTCCTGGTAATCCAACAATTATAAAACCAAATCCTAAAAGATTCAAAAAATAGGCGCACATAAAATCAAATTCTAGAAATCAGTCTATAGGTTCAGGTACGATAGAAAAGTAGGTACAGGTACGATAGAAAAGTTTAAAATTAGGTGATATATGATCTAATGGGTATGTCAAGTGTGTGGGTGAAGGAAAACTTGACAAGGAAATTTTTGTAGGTCAGGTGACCATATACCAAATTCAGAGTCTTGATGAGTCAGATGACCAAACATCAAGCAATGAAAGCCTTGATGACTCAGGTAACCAGATAACAAGCAGAAAGAGCCCTGGTGTTTTAAGTGATGAGACACTGAGTTAAAGAAACCTTGATGGGTCAAGGAGACCAACTATCGGGCAGCAGTGGAAGTACCGATAAATCAAGTGACCAAGTGGGTCAAGTGATCATATACCAAGTAAAAGTAAGTCTTGGTGGTACCAATTAAGGTAAGCTTAGAGGTATTAGGCAAAGAAAGCTTAAAGAGACTTTCTGATATAGAAAGTAGTGAGGAAAGCATTATCTTTTTGGGTCCAAGATAGACTCTTAAGTTAGGTGCAAACCTGACGGGCAAACCACTTGACATTTCAAAGTCAAGGTGGACAAAAGCAGTTGTCCAAAACTTAGTTTTATCTATATTTGTGTGGACTAATTTTGTGATGCATGTAGGTTACCTAAGTCAGTTAGTCAAACCCGAAGGGTCCAAGAGACCTGAAATGGTCCAAAGGACCGAACCTAATCTGGGTGATCGGAGTTGGTCCGAGCGACTGGAGCTGGTTCGAAAGACCTATAGTTCAGATAACTGTTACAGTCAAGATAAGATCTAACTTGATACAGATTTGGGTGACCAAAGTGAGTCCGAGCAACCTTAAGGATAAGTCACCAAGCCATTCCAAGGAGATATCCATTGGAGACTGCCACATAGGCTTCTAGGCACCCAGAAGTGCTTCCATGCAATCAGACTATAGATAAACATAGTGCAACAAGTTGACGATAACGGTAGAACTGAGAACACCTAGAAGACCTCCAAGCAACTGAAAAAGCACTTTATATAGGGGTCAATGTGGAACCTCTCAAATCACTGAAGAACTTGACTTTGCTCAGCATACTCAATCACAGCTTCAAAGTGCTCTAGTTCGCCCCAAGTTTTGATTAGGCAACTTCATTTTTCTTTCGATATATTTTTAAATTGCCTTGTTTTCTTGTTCTTACTTGTATTTGATTTTGTACTTAGATTACAAATTTGAAATCAAATACCCATAAGAGGTTTCTCCATCTAAAAAAACGTTCTAGAAAAGAGAAAAACATAAAGGGTTATTTCAGGACTGATCCACCTAACGAATCAATAGGCCATAGAATAAGAATCTTGGAGGCAACCCAAAGCATGTTAAATCATTGTGTTAACCCAAACCATATTAAATCATTGTGTTATTGTCTGTGCATAATACTTATTTTATTTCTATTGTATATTTTATTCTACTTAATTTCCACTGTGCTTATTACTCCGATTAATTGATTGATTTATTATTGCTATCATTTCATAAAATTTTACAATGCTATTCAATCCCCCCGCCCCAAGTGCTATCTCAATCCTACATAGACAATCCTGAGCAACACTACAAATCTATCAGTGTATTCTACAAATCAAATCAATCCTCCAAGACAATATAACAATGCAATCAAGAAAAGAAAGCTGGGTAGAAAAAATGCTATGGAGATGTAAGATTCATAAACCCAACAATCAAAAATAGGTACCTTGCATGTCACATGAGCCAAGCTTCCAGCTAGAGTCCCAACCATTAGATGGGCAGAACGAGATATGACACCATCATCAGTTTCCATGGAATAATCCTAGAAGAAAAGAGAACATGGATTGCAGAAGTGTGAGAGAAAAATACTTAGAGCATTAAATTTACTGAAGAAAAACAGTAACCTTCAAAACAAGTTCCTTCGTTGTCCTACTAGCAATTGTAACACTTCGCTGAATAACAGGAGATACAATTTCTCTTATGGCCCTATCCATGGCCACTTGAATAATCCTGATATAACAACCAATTATTACAAGGCATAATATCATAAATGTGAATGGCTTATTAAAATGATAATTAAACAAATAGATGCAAATACCTGTGGAACTGCATGTTTGACCCCATAGAACTCAGCTTTGGATTAATATTGATATATGACTCAGAATTTGGAATTATTGTCAAAAGCTGCAAAGAGAAATCAATTACATATAAGCCCATGATGCCTAAATTGTAATATAACAATTTGAGTCACAAGAAATCTATTAATACAAGAACTCATGACTTAAATTTCTAAATCAACTTAAAAAGTTGCTTTCAGAATCAACTATGAACAAAAATTTATGTAAATGACAAGGTTAATTATCCATGCAATCTCAAATAATTATACAAGTAAACTGGTTTGCTAATTAAGCATCACTGTTCCCACTTCAAAAATGAATATTCACTTTTGTATGGAACACACTAGATGGAGAACCCTATCAAGTCCTGCATAGCTTACATTAGGCCATCGAGTAAGAACCACTGTTACAGTTTGATGTAAGAACATTTCTAAACCACATTTCTAACAATTACAATAATCAGCATCTCAAAAAAATTTTAAACAAAAAATGGATGAAAATAATAACCTGATTCAGAGAAAACGGTGAAGGAGAAGGAGAAGGAGAAGGAGAAGGCGAGGGGGAAGGTGATGGGGATGGTGCAACTTGAGTCAATCCCTGTATGGCTGAAACTAGTTCAGGTCCATTTACGATTCCAATTTTGTCTTCTTCCAAAATAGAACCTGAAGTGATATGTGGTGCAGAAGCATACTGCCCCACAATAACAGCACAAAAGTAAACATGGTTAGAAGAAAAATATAGAAAGTTCATCAATGAGGGAAGGGAAAAATGACTAATTACTTGAGCCATTGCATTTGGATGGCTTCCCGGATGAGATGAACTATTGACCTCAGTTTGCAATTCTACATGACTCAATGGAGGCAATAATCCTGAATTAATTTCAACAAGCGGTGGATGAGCTGCAGTTATGTCCTTATTCGAAAAATCTGGATTACCCTCTATTTCACGAATCTTGTCTATCAAAAGAGTTGTTGGTTTAACTTCTTTCAAATCTACGCTAAGATTCTTAAACAAAACCTGCAGCACAAGAACAAGGTTGAGAATAGCTGCATAAGCCTAAAAATTTCTTATATACCTCCTTAAGTAAAGCTAGACTGCAAGAACAAAAGTGGTTGTTACCTCTATATCAAATTTCAGGTTCATTTTGAGATTTGGAAGATTATAGATCTCAGTAAGCAAACTTAGAATCCCCATAGTCCAAGGGTTGGGAGGTTGATAAGCTAAACTGGAATGGCATGGCTCCAGAATCTAAAATAGAAGACAAATATATTACATGCCCAAGAAAAAAAAGAGAACAATTTGCTAAGCAACTAAAATCTAAAAGGAAGCTACCTTTGAAGTAAATGGGATTACAGCAATCATCAGACCTTTTTCATAAGCCTTGCAAAAGAATCATAATTCATCTTCAGTGAGGAAATTAAAATAACCAAGGAAAATTAAAATTTAAAAAAAAACCTTGGTTATAAGAAGGAAAAAAGAATGTGACCTGCTAAAGTGAAATAAAAACAAAACAATTGGTAATTTTTTTTCAAGAAATAATGAAAATAATACATAATGGATAATGATTTCAGTGATGGTCATTGTATAACAGGTCTACACCTCTAACAACTTTAGATGACAAGTCCCAGTCCTAGTACGATTAAACTCGTTGATACATTGATAATTAAACTCGTTAATACATTAATATTGAGCTATCAACCAACTCCAAGGAATATAAACAAAAATTTTAGCTCGACATCAAATATTTTATTTATTAAATTTTGCCTAACATATCCAGAGGCAACAAGCTTAAAACTAGATTAATCTCTCGTTTTACCTGTCACATATACACTAGTACAAAAAATTAAAAAAAACAAACCATTAAATAGTAAAAATTCTCCAAACAAGAAGAAATCCAAAACAAGTATGAATGGAGAAAACTAACTCAAGCATAGCCTAGGTGAATCCACTTCAATAAGAAGATTATGCAACCTAAGGAAATCCACTACTAGAACAATATTATGCCTTGCAATACTCACCACTTGAACCAGTATTAACAAAGTAAAAAAAAATAAAAATGAAACTCCCAGCTAAGGCCACTTTAGGGTAACTTGGCAAGATGGCTTCAAGCAAGTGGTATAATAACAAAAACTAGACTGATCAAAACAGAATCAACAGCCATCATGAGTAAACTACTACTAACATATCTGCAATGACCATTCATTCACATGGAACATGATTAACTTGCCTTCTATTACCACTAGCAGGGGAATACGGCAACAAGAATGATTACTAAAATATGCAAAATAATTTTGTCCACTAAAATGTAAAGGTCAATCCCATCATGGTTGCTATGCCTTTCTGTGGAATCAGGAAGGGGATTCTTTCCACAGTAAAGAGAATCTTAATCTCTCTTGTGATATCAAAAATCCACAAAAGATGGATTTAGTTAAATTAATATTACCAATAGTATAGCAAACTTAAAACTGTAAATGGGAATACCTCTATAATCAAAACTTTGGGATCAATTTCTTTTGCACGCAATGCTTGATTCCTACCAATAGTAAATTTCCCAAGCCAACTACCAAGATTTTTAAGAAGTGATCGTTCTTCAGAACTGGATTTAATAAGATCAGATCTTAGCAACACCTAAACAAAGAAGAGGTTAGAAAAAGGAAGATAAATTAGCATTAATAAAACAATTTGAGATGAGCAACAAGACCAAGAACCTTGCAGTTCTCATAGGTAGCTTTCACTATCTCCTTATTTAACGCTTTTGAGTTAACTTTGTCCAGGAATTTTAGGTACAAATCGTGAAAATTTGGTTCAATGCTTGCTCTACAAGAGAGACCATTAATGGGAATACAAGCAAACTTCAAATCAAAAGTTTAGGGAATGTATATGAAAACCACATTAAAGAACATCGATATCAACCTTTTCATCACCATATACTGCGCAAACCAAAGATAATATTGCTCATTGAGAACCTCACTGAACTCTTTAGCTTTTGCTTCCATGTTTGAAATTGAAATGTTGTTGATCATGAACAATATCTTGTCCTGGATTTCTGATGGAGGAGCCTAAATCAAAGGCATATACCCAGTAATTATAAATGGCCATTGAGATTCAAGATCACAAACCAAGAAATAGCAATTCCCCAATGACCTTAAGCTGGTACACAGGATTTCTCCACATTGAGGACAACAAAGTACAAAATTAATGGAATCAAACATCCAAGGATATGAGAGTAACCTCGATTGGTGTATCTCTCCTCTCAGCTGCAGCAACAAGTGTCTCAATGTTTAATGCAGCCCCAAAACCTGTGTTGTAAGAAGGTTGCCGAAGCATGCCTATAACATAATATCAATCATGCTCCAGAATGATATACCAAAAAGTATTAGGAAATAAAAATTAGAAATAGACACAAAGCACCTCAAGCTAGCAGTGCCTATTCCACATAGTAACAAAGGAACTAAAAAAAAATAATTTTAAAACTAACTTTTTTATCATACCAGAAGCTGTAGCACCTCGAGTACGAAGGAAACTTGGGGATGATGTTACAGAAGCTGCTGTGGCAACAGAATGATGAGATATGATCTGCAAATGATGTAAAATATTTATCACCAGATTGATAAGTAACAGAGAGCATTCATGAAAGGAAAAGATCAACATTAATAATAACAGAAGTCAGCCATGAGCCTTCACTAGTGTTTCAATGAATTTAGTAGAGAAAGTTTTAATTTCAATATCATCATCACATAAATTAAACAAACACCTTCTGGTTAGCAACTGATTCTGCCGGTCCAGAAAGAAATGAAGATTGCCCAGTATGTGATAAAGGAGGCTTTGTATGAGTGGCAGACATGGCAGAAGCTTTGCTCCTTTCACCAAGAAAACCCTGATGCCTCTGCTGCAACTGCAAAGTGGAAAACTGTTGGCCCAGGTGGGTAGAAGTTGAACCCATCATTTGCCATGAGGACTCAGATACCTGTGTTAAAAAACAAGAATTGAAAGCCATTTTACTCAAGTAAATAGACGTCTAATATTATCCCATCTGAAAGTGAATGTAAGAATGATATGGTGTACAAAACCAAAGCAAGTAACAAATACTCAAAATTCAAAATGGAGAATTCTCAAAAGCATCCAAACTCTAACTAAAATTCTAAGAACTAAATCAGCAGAAAATTATATATAAATCCAATCTAAGCTTTTATGAAGGCATGAAAGAACATAACGGATTTTACCAATACATACCTCCATGGTTTCAGTAGAAGGTGCTCCAGAGCTTTGTTGATCAATACTAATTGGGTTACCACTATTTGACTCCGACTGGCTAGAGGAAATTCTCGTGAGTGCTCGTTCAATGAATGAAACCAATTCAGCATGTGTACCGCGCAAATGAGATATCTGTAATATGTGATTGCAATAGGAGGGCCACTCAACTAGACGATCCGTAAACTGCTCTAATGCATTGGCACCAAACATAAACATCTGGATCAAACAGAAATATAGTTATCATCTAGAATTAGAAAACATAGAGAAGGAAGAAGATATATACAAACTTTAGAATCAACAGATTTACGCAACGCATGGATAACCCCACGTAAAGCAATACCAAGCGCAAGATGTGTCACCAGTTCGTGCTTTATTAGAGAACCTGTGCAAATAGGAATAGTCAAAAATGTTTTAAGAGAAAAATAAAACACTAAAATATTTGACAATTAAAATTAGGATGAAAATGACAACCAGATACAAAATCCTACTGTAAAATTTAAGGCAACAATTATTGGAGAACGCATTGAAGTTAGTTTTGTCAACATGTTTGGTTGTTGAACATGTTGGTTATTGAAGTATCAGGCAGGATTCATATTAGGAACAAAATTTAACATAAGCTGCAGCCGGTTTTGGTGGAGAAATACATAAATTGAGTTGTCCTAGGTGTTGAGTTTTGCATCAAAACAGCAAAAAAAATGCTATCTCCTAAGGAAATGGTAACTTTTAAACTTTAAGGACATAATTATGCAGGACCTCACATGGGGACTAGAAAAGAATAAGATTCTACCCATAAAACCTACTAAAGAGACTAAACTGAATAATTTACTTAAATAATGGTTACATGCACTAGACTCCTACAGCATAAATGAAGATTTGCAATGAAGCCCGGGTTCAACTTCCATTTCAAATAGTGTCTTCAGCATAGCCCTACCTTTCTCACTTCATGTATGTTGAAATACCAACTAATACGTTTGTCAAATCATTGCAAGGTTTAATTTCACATTTTCATCTAAAAAGTTAAATTAGCACAATAAGTTGCCTCAGAAATAACTCTAGTAAATACAAAAGATTCTAACTCGAGAGTGCACACGTGAAGAGATCTGTGTATCTAATAACCTTTATAGACAATAATATTGAATCAATACAAGAAGGAAAAATAACATAAAAAAATAACACAATATGAACAGAAATACAAATATGCTTTTTTTTGTATGCCTTCAAAAGAAAATTCGTGAGAAAAAACACAACTAGGAAAGCAAAATTTAACAAAAACAATGTCTAATTTGAGTGTACATCTAAATGGAAATAAAAGGTAGAGCAGATATATAGCAGAAACACAAAAGATATTAAAAGGAAGGGTATGATAAAGATAAATAGTGACTAAACTTCTTTTGAGAAACACATCCTGAAAGGAAAGAATATGTAGAAAAGATAAAAAAGAAACCAAAACATAAAAAAGAAAAGGACATAACAGATTGATAAATAACTAGCATCAAATTAAGACTCTCACCGAAGAGCACTGCAACTATCTTTAGTTGCCTATCGGGATACTTGGGGAAGAACTTGTACTCTTCAAATAGATTCTGAATGATACACTCGAAGATCTTCTGCTCCCTGAAATTAATTGAACAAAATTAAAAAAAACTCTACAATTAACACATAAAAGAGAAGCAAAAGGCATAGATTCCTCAGTGTAACTATTAACAAAAAAAAAACAAGAAACTACTTGGAACTTTTATGAGTTTCTTTGTGAATGCTTATAGACTAAGTGGACAAAGGAATCAATACGATAGAAGGATTTGAATTTTGAAGGAATGGATGCAGCATGAACAACTTCCCATATATATATATTTTTAAAAATGTAGATAAAGGAGAAACAATAGTAGAGTTTCCAAGTATTGTATTTTTGTATCCTAGAAATATGAAAAACCAAAAGCTTTCAGAACAATTACTCAAGATGGAAATTCAGACACAGAAAAGAATTAATATGAACAAGCCAAAATAATCACTACTACTTAAAATGAAATATGTGAGACACAGTAACTTAATAAACAGTGTTACAACCTTTTGGTTGGCCATCAAAAGCAAGTATTTCTTTCTTGAAAAACTTGAGTATTCGGGTGTATTAGAATAACTACTTTTTAGCATAATCCTTCAAGCATATTTCAACTCCTCACTACTGTAAAATGGAAAATGTGTAGCACAGTGACTTCATAAACAATGCCACATCTAGAGGCATTAAATGGGTCAGATTGTGAGAGTTGGGCCATGCTAATCTGGGCCTGACTTTCCCCATGAGTCAGACTGGGGCAGAGTTTCTCAGCTTATGGGGGATTGAACTAAGATGACACCTATCTGGACCATCAGCATAACACGTGACAGGGCCAAATGCATCTTGTACTAGCACGCATCCCAATGTGCCTGACCTGCCTATTTTAATGGTTGAATACCCTTTTGAACAGATAGTTTCACCAAAACACACCCAGCATTCAAAAAAGCACTAGTTTAACAGTATTATGGTCAAATAAGCATAGAAGTACAAAATAATTCTAGAATTTTCTTATAAATGCCACCGACCCCACCCCTCATTGAAACATTATACCAAACTATCATTCTCTTAATCTCAAAATTCCCATTCTCAATCCTCATTCTCTTAATGCTGTTAATTTCTCTACTAACCACTCTAATTTATTATTATTATTATTATTTACTTTATAAAGTCCTGTCTAATCCACACAGGGTCTTCGTCTTAGCCATAAGTACACCATTACTGGATGAGCTGCACGTAGCTCAACACAAAAAGGGTTGAAACAGGCATAGGCATAGGCAAGGTGCATCGACACCTCTATCTACATCCTTTTGATTTGGCATCAACATAAGCATTTCTTTCTCGAAAAGCTTTACTAAATGTAGATACGATAACACAAGCAACAACCAAGCCTTATCTTACTAGATGAGGTCGGCTATATAGATCCTCCTACGTCATTGAGCTCTATCCCCTATTATATCATCATCTATATTTAAATAAATTTTATTTTATTTTATTGTTGTTAACCAAGTCTTCTTAGGTCTTCCTCTTTCTTTTTTGATTTACATATTTGTAATAGTTTCATATCGCCTAACTGTAGTATTTACTGATAGTCTAAATATATATTAGTATCATCTTAATCATGTTTCCCAAAACTTTTCCTCGATAGATGCAACCCTAAGTTTCGCTCAAATATTCTCATTTTTTATTTTATCTGTCCTTGTATGTCTACACATCCATTTTGACATTCTCATTTCTGCAACTCTCATCTTCTGCTTACGTGCTCGAATCATACCAACATTCAACTCGTGATGCTCTCTTCTATTTCAACCATCCTACTAGTATTCTATGTAAGACATCTCTCTCAATTCCTCCATCATTTCACAAAAATTATCCAAAATATTTAAAATTTTCAATTACAGACAATTCATTTTCTCCTAACTTAATAATTTTCTCATTGTATCAAACATTATTAAAGTTAAATTTCATATATTCTGTCTTTACTCTATTAGGTCTAAAATCTTTCACTTCTAGCGTTTCCCTCCAAGATTCAAGTTTAGCATTTACTCCTTCACATGTCTCATCTACCAAAACAATATCATCTACAAATAACATATATCATGGTACCGTATATTGG
>JBAMHZ010000048.1:5387329-5399446 GCA_037177395.1 Alpinia galanga | reverse complement strand
AATATTTAGGATCATTTTTGCAAAAGGATAGAAGGGTTGAGATAGATATCTTACATAAAATATAAGTAGAATAGTTGAAATGGAGAAAAGCATCAGACATTATTTATGATCGTAAAGTACCTTTAAAATTTTATTAAAAAAATTATAAAATGACATTTAGACCTGCTATGTCATATGGAGTTGAATGTTCGACTATAACTCAAACACATGAATAAAAGATAAGTGTTGCAGAAATAAGAATGTGAAAATGGATGTGTGAGTATACGAGGACTAATAAAATAAGAAATGAGAACATTAGAGTAAAAGTTGGAGTTGCACCTATTCAGGAAAAAATTCAAAAGACACATTTAAGATGGTATGAATATGTACTTAGACAACCAATAGATACTCTAGTTAGACGATATGAAACTATTACAAATATACAAATCAAACGAGAAAAAGAAAAACCAAAGAAAACTTGGTTAGCAACGATAAAACGAGATAAAATTTATTTAAATATAGATGATGATATAGTAGAGGATAGAGTTCAATATCGTAGAAAATTTCCATATAACCGACCTCATCTAGTAGGATAAAACTTGATTGTTGTTATTGTTATATAGAGTACTATGGCTGAACATGTGTATGGATTAGCAACAAGCTAGTATTATATTTTTTTAACAGACAGATAGATTCATTCATAGGGCTAGGTTTCAATATGTTTTTGTGCTATGTCCAATTCCGGTAGCTTTGCACATAAATTGAGAAAGATAAGGTGAAGCTTTTTCCAACCACGTCTTTACTGAAGTAATTTCGATGTCCACCTTAATCCTATATGAAAATCTTTTCCCTAAAAAAAAATTTCGGTTGCAGACCAAAATTAACATCCGCAAGGCTTGTGAATGAAATTTAATTTAGTCCCAAACTGGATTTGGTAGTCATTCATTGTGTGGCAAAAACAGACATATAACTTTTAGAATGGAGGTCCAAAGAGACAAGCCTAATAACTAACAGTAACTTGCATCATGCAGTTATGTGTACGATGCTTGTCTTGTTTTGAAATTATATAAAATGTGAAATCCCTCAAAACATGCATTTGAATAAGATGCCCTATATATTTAAACATTGTTATGACAGATTTATAAAATGTTACTTACAGCATTTTGGCCTAGCAGAGTGCATAGGATAGCATCAGATGCATTAGCACGGCATGCACGAACCATATATGTTGGGTCTATGTACTTAATATCTGCTGGGAGATCTATATTCTTGAAATGCATTTTTATCTGAAAAAACCATGTATATGTAATAGGATTATTAGTATGGGATAGATAAGCAGTAAAATAATAATAATACATCTTGCAGTTTCATTATCCCAATAAGAAACATAGATATGGAACTAACAAGAGTTGATGATACAATTAACAGAAACACATGGTGCAAATTGAGAACTTTACAGGGTAAATAGCACTATGACATACTATATGAGAATTTCTAAGACAATGGGTTGTTCCTTTTCATAGAAGGAAAGTCTTGTATAATGGAGAGAGATCAACAATAAGAAAATGAAAAGACACAACTCAACGTAGAACTACATTGAAAACAAAAACATACAACATTAGTTATGTTTTCTGCCAAAATGTTGACGAGCAAACAATGTGACAGTGCTTTTCCTTCTATAAGAGGAGGAGAAACGTGTAGAAGCACATTTCTTGGGCTATAAGAAATGACTATAATAAAAGAGCAAACTGAATGCTTAGTAGATAGATAATAACAACATGGAGTATAAAAAGTGCTAGATTCCACCACTGTTTCAATCATAGCCATAGTTTAATTTGACAACATGTTATTAATTAATTTCAGAAATTCAGATTATATCCACTATTGCGAGTGTATGATCCCAAATCACGAACATGATTGAGTCACGTACTAGTAGTGAGATTAGTTTGAACAAAAAATATACTGTAAGATATGAACCTGTTGTTGCATGTAAACTCCAATATCTCCAAGTATTGCATTTCCTGATGCATCTTTTGCATTTGATTTGTCAAGAAATTCCTGGAGCAAAAAATTAAGTACTAGTAAATCATACAGAATCAGCTTATATTTTTTATTAATCTATGTTTACCATCAATATTTACAAAAGTTTTGGGCAATTATCAATTTGACCATTTTGTGAAATGCTTGGGTCGTATTAATTTTCAGGGTAATCCCCCAAGACATGCAATTCTCTACATATCTACATGGCTTATTCAAACAATTAGAAACACAAAATGCAGACAATTATTCTCAAAGCAGTCATAGGTTATAGCCACAATTTTTCCGATGGCTTAACTAGGATACCATTTTGACATCATTACTTGCCCCACATACAATCTAAAATTGTGAGTTTTTTTAATTATATTAGCGTCAAGCAGACAGGTGAATTTGGTAGTTACTCTAAACGTGCAAGATACCTTCTCAAAAACCTAAAGAACAACTAAGAGATCTGTATGGAATATTGAAAGCTACTACTTATCAGTGTTTATCTTGAGGAAAACACATGAAATGAAAAGTAATTGGTAGCATAATCTTACTTGCCCTGCTCCTTCAGCGATGCAAATTACAGCACTTCCTTTTGTCCTAATTAAATGCTCGAGGTGTTGTAGTACTCCATTTGGTCCCTCGAGTTTAAAAGGTACCTTCATGCAAAGACGATCCTTCAAGAACTGATGGAGAAATTGGTAACACCTATTAAATGAATTAATGTTGTGTACCTCAGGGATTAAGCAAATATCTATTTGACCGCTGGAAAGTGATGCATGCATGGCTATGAACCCGCAGCTTCTTCCCATCAGTTTTACTAGCCCAATGCCATGGTATGCACTGTGAGCCTAAACATTACAATGAAAAACAGCAATAAAATTACCAAATATTATTTCCTGGTAAAGGTTTTCATGAGAAAATAGACACAGCACATAAGTTACTGACCTCAATGTATGCAGAGTTAATTGCTCTTTGGGCTTCTTCCACAGCAGTATCGAAACCAAATGTCTTGTCCATAAGTTGTATGTCATTATCAATGGTTTTGGGAACACCAATTATTGACACTTTGATTTTTCTCTTGCGGCACTAGTGAAAGAGAGCAGCAAATCAAACATACAGCCAATAAACAAGAAAAAAATTGTGACCTAAAAAATTCTGAGAAATGCTTGGCACAATGCCCGTAGGATTGCAGAGAAGATAACTACCATATGATAACTTGTGACCTAGAAACGTTTCATGCAATTAAATCTCTTGAAGGGAGCAGCCAAATACCTCATTATGTATAGCATATGCCCCTGCATGTGTTCCATTTCCGCCCAGCACAAAAACCATATCAATTGCCTTAGCCTAAAGTGATCAGTTGCCACAAATAATTTTAAGCCATATTTATAAAAGAAAAAAAAAGGCATAAAAAACCATCTATTGTGTAGTATGTTAGCTAAGTAATAGAGCAATTAAAGAATTATACCTTGATACTATCTACAATGGCGCTTACACTAGGCCCGCCACGAGATATTCCTAGCAGACTTCCACCAGCAAGATTAATGTTTTGAACCACTTGATGGGAAAGCTGCAAAATGCATTTTATTGGGACTTAGCTAATAAAGCAAGCAAGTATAGTTAATTTAGAAGTCAGGAAAGCTGTTCCTACTGGTAATTCTCGTAAACTCTCATCACAGAATCCACGAAATCCATATTGGATTCCAACAATGTTTTTAACCCCATATTTTTCAAGGGTGAGCACTATCTGCAAGCAGAAAATTTGAAGTTGCCTCAATTGCAGTTATAAAATGCACGAGAGGTAATTTGCATCTATAGTCATCAATAGCAAGATAACAGAAAAATGGCAGGTGCAAAAGTTTACAGTATTTTATGCTTCTTAATAAAATAAGAAAAATCTTGGTTTCAAGTAGAAAACTACTAATAAAATAAGAAAAATCTTGGTTTCAAGTAGAAAACTACTGCGTTTCATAATAATAACAAAGATTCAAACTGCCAAAGACATCTCTTGTGATACGGAATCTGCAAGGCTAAAGATAAATTATTCTATTATCACACACAAATAACTTTAACATACATAAGAACCAAAATATACATACAGTATCTCATTCATCCATCCATGTATCTCAAGATCTAGAATCTATTAGTTCAAATGACAATCAACTGGTTGCAAACATGGTGCAGCAAACTCAAGTACTTTTCAAGCTCTTGAATTTGAATGGCGATAAGAAAGGCTGTGTGGAGCAGTGTTACTCTGTTAGTTCTACATGGGTCAGTACAAAAAATCAAAAGGCGAACAAATTAAGGGACAAACAAATAATGATATGACTTTCACGGAAAAAACCTTGGAAAATGAGGAGATTGACAAAACAAATGGATCAAAAACAACTTGCTTGGTGTACTTGACAAAAATGAAGATGAAGATACATAGCAAATCACTCACACAAAAGGTATTGAATGACAGAGCTAAAGAAACTTAACAATGATTTGGAATTAAAGGGATGACAATGGATCAAATGAACAACAGTAAGTGAAAAGTAGCAATGATCAGCCTATTGATAATCTTAATTGTCATTGTTTTGATACATTATGTATGCTTAATAGATTGGACTTAATTGGATGTTTTATTTAATAACTTAGAATTATTTAAAATTTAATCCTTAATTATTAATAGACATGTCTCGTGTGTATTATAATATCTTTTAAACAATAAAGCTAATAAATTATATAATGTATGATGTGATTTTGATGGTAGTTATATATATAGACAATTTTAATAGACTGAAAAATACAAAAATATACAAAAAAGAATGGGAATAAATACATGAAAAATCCTAACTCATATTTTTCATATAGAATTTTAGATCCTACCACTGACCCTTCCCTGTTTTAAGGTAGGATCTTGGTCCTAACTATCTTGCAGCATATATATCATACACCGAGTAGACGAGGAATAGAAGAACAACCTAGAATTTGAGATTTCTCTAACTCTAGCTTAGGTCACACTGTATAGAGAAGATAGTAAATAGCCTATTAAATAGATCCTACAAGTCTCAAACATCTAAACTAATCGAGAGTGTATCTCTAAAATCAATAGGGAAAGCATGAAAATGATCTATGTGAATGGTCATTTCAATGTCTCTTGACGTAACTAGTAGAGGGTACAGACTAACAATCATGTCATAAGCTCGTCTATCTCTAAGTCTTGTAGTAAGAGTAGCAACAAAAGATAGTTATAAGGACAAGATCAATAGACTGAAATAAAAGAGAAAGTAAATGAGCATCAATCCGGTCCCATACCCTAGATGACTTAGAAAACTTAACAACGTGGATAGTGAGGTGCTCAAGCTAGCCTTAATTCATGAATCATACATAAATTGAGGTGGCTTCAAATGGATCATACTACCCATTAAATTTCTATAGTAACTTTCATAAATCTAGAAAAGTCAGGAGAAGTAGTGTTGTGAGATATAGAAGATGAAGATGAGGTAAGGCAAGACTTACTTTATGTGTAAAGAAATCATTGTCTAGGCTAAAACAATCTTCAAGAGTTTGGCTTGGAAACTCTCTTTCAGTATGGCATGAATAGGAATTTTATAGTCCACATGTTATTCCATCTATCTTATTTAGGGAACATATTCTTCTTATTGTGTATGCGGACAATTGTGTCATTACTAGTAATGACACTAGTGGAACTGCACAACTAAAAGATTATCATTATCTGCATTTCTAAACTAAAACTTAATTAGGTGACCTCAAGTATTTTATGATTATGTAAGTCACTTTTTCAGAGAGAGATATCTACTTTTTAAAATCCAAGTATACATTAGATATCCTTGAGGAGATAACATGATAAAGATTAGACTACTAGATACTCCTAATAGAAAAACTAAAATATTTCAGTCATTGGATTTGACATCCATTTCTTGCTGGTGTGATCAATTATTTACTGTAGAACTCATGTTGTGGCCACTGGAACAAGAGTGCTTCTACGGAAGAACTTGTGTTCTATAATTGAGGTTATCTTTAGACCATACTTTACTCAGATGTAAACTAGTCAGCTTCTCCTATAAATAGGCAATTCATATCTAGTTATTGTGTTCTCCTAAGAGGTAAGCTTATCTCTTATAAAAGCAATATATATATATAACAAGATAAAATGAAGAGAAAAGGTAGAGCCATGGCTTTAGCAACATACAAACTCATTTAGTTAAAGCATCTATAATCAAACTAGGATATACTCTCACAAAGGCAATAAAACTTTATTGTGGTAATCTACTATGCATATATCTTTGAACCTCATATTTCATGATAAGAAGACAAATAACATAGAGATTGATTGTCAGTTCTTTAAAGAGAAAAGGACCCATATGTAAATATTTAAATTATCGGGGTGTGATTTTTATATTCTATACGATTAATATTATCTAGGTACAGATAGTAGGAGGCTTCCCAGAGTTGTCGGTTTTAAAATAATTCCCCCGCATGTAACTTCACAATTTGTTATATGGCATCTTGCTATTTCAATCTTCAAGAGTAGGATAAATTTTCATTTAAAATTTTTCCACCGCATCCATTTGGATTAACTTTTCAATATATGATTTCTGTTTCTTCTTTTTTTCTGTTAGATGTTCTATGCCCACAAATTCCCAAGCCGGACAATCAAACTAAATCTAGTGGAAACCAAAAGAAAAAACAATAGAAATAGAAGGTATCTAAAAGTTAATTATGATACTGAGCATATGCAGAATCTACCAGCATAGGAACTAGAATGAGTAAGATGACTTACCTGTCTAATGACATCATTAAGACCTGGACAAAGTCCTCCACAAGTGACAATTGCAGCTTTTACCTCTACAGGTTCATAATATATCTCTTTCCTTGGTCCAGCTCGGTGCACCCTAAATTAAATAAGAAGTTAAAAAAGGGAGCATATGCAGAAAACCACCAAGACATATTACAGGATAAATTGAACTATGGCCTTGACCTAATTGTGGATTTCCACTTTTAGATCTAGTACGTCTAGTAGAAATATCAATTACAATTCCTGTGCAAGTAATGGAATACTATTGTACACAGAATAAATATAGTGTGGATAAGCATGTAAATCTATTATTACACAATCTGCTATTGGAGAAGACATCAATTATTAAAGGTAGTACAAAAAAAAAATCATCTGAGACAATACCATTGCTCCACCCAGCTGCAATCTTGATCAATGCACTCAGCACCTGCAGAGCTTGGTGAAGCAAATTTTATAACCTAAAATATAAAAGCATAGACAAAGTTTAAAAAAAATGTCATCTTATAGGAATAAATACTACTGACTTACTTTCAATTATAAGAAAGTTTATGAAGCAGAAAACTACTTGTCCTTTTAGCAATGATAAATTGATGAGAATAATTTTACAAAATATTTTCTTATGAAGTTGTGAAGTTACTTTGCTCAGGAAAGGAAACATTAGATGGAGAAAAAACATGAACACAAGTTATAGGAATGCAAAGTGTCTAGAACTGCTAGAAGTAAAACCTTCAAAAGGGCTCTATCATCATCATGCACATACCGGTCACCCTTATCCTTCAATTCACCGTTACCCTCGTCTAGAGGACCTCTGTCAAATTAAAAGAAAATCAATTTATATGAAATCTGCAGTCACAAAATAAGTATCAGTTGAACAAATTAACATGTGCATTACCATCATCAATTTGTCGTATTTGATGTCAATCAATCCTTAGTATTAATGAGAGTTATTGTCTTTCTAAAGTTCTTTATTTACTTTTACTTTTCAGGGAGAAAAAATAACTTCTCAACTTAAATTTCCTCAAAAATTGGAAAAAATTATAGGCCCCTAAAACTAATGAAGTTGGAAATTCTTGTTGTAGTTTAAGCTTGCACACCGTCAAAAATGGCAGTCTAGTGTACGAAGCTCTAGTAATGCAGGGTCCCGGGGAAGCTTGCACATCATCAGCAACCCAAATTTGAGAATGACAATTATATTTTAGTTCTGAACTTTAAGAAGAAAAATATGCCAATGAAATGGATGGTCCATTTTTTAAGATACATATTGTGCAGAAATAGTCTCTCCACTGTAGAAGTCTGCTTGATATGATCCAGTTAACAGTAATTAGAAGAAAAAAAAATTGAAATATGATGATATTGGAGATTATAGCAAAACTACCTGCTTTTGGGGGTGAACGTAGTCGGTCTTGGCTTCAAATCCAAAATATCAGTCAAATGTGGCAAACTGAATTGTTTAGAAAAATCCTCTTCTATCCGTCGTTTCCAATTTGGATCTTTAAAATCAATTTCAGGTTTGGTTAAGATAGCACTGACATCCTTCATGTAGGATGCATGTTTCAGTGTTCCTTTGAATCTCCGACTTTTTAAATGATTAAATCCAAATGAAGGCAGTTGCAATTTGGATTGTTTGTTCTGCTTTTTTAAGGCAACCAAAGGAATGTTATTGTGTGATGAAACGCTAGTCATGCTGTGTCAGAAGTAGCTGAGCAACTTCAAGGATGCAAGTTGAGAAATAATAATCTGCAACGCAAAGTTCAAAAAGGAAAATCAGCACAAAGCTTAACTACAAAACAACAAGCCATGAGTCTTGTGAAAGTCTAAGAAGGAGACCAATCAAACCAAGTGAAAAGGCACTTAGGCAGGAAACCACTTGAGTTTTTATATTTAAGCATTCTTAAGAAACCTTCACTAAGAAATTTGGAAATAAAGAGTGAAATTTCATATTTCCTTCTTACTCTGTACTCCCTTTAACATGTAGTTTGGCATGCCGCCTAAAGCCTAGCATTTGTAGAGGTGAGGGACTAGCTTTGATATCATGTATTAGTCTGATTCTCATTCCAATTCAGCCCATAATGTTAACCCACTTAGGTAGGAGACCCTTGATATTTTATGAATGCTTAAGAGCTCATTTAGCAATGTGAGACAAAAGGATAGTTCCATCCTCTCCTCACTTTAACAAGACTCAACTATTTGCAATCCAATATCAAACACTACTAAATCAAAAAAATTTAAATCATCTTTATTAAAATCAAATAGAATTTTAGCTGATCCCCCATGTTCATCATGCCTTCAACTCTAATTGATTACTTTTCTAACTAGAAAATATATTGAGTTTGAACATGTCCATGCTGCCATAACCTTTTCTTATGTTATCGTTGAATCTATGATAGATACACATATTAGTCCCATAAAGTAGTATTTATTTGGTATTTTAGTAACTTATGAAGCCATGTTAGCATTTTCATCTTTGATATATTGTGTACCAATACATTGAGCAAACAAGTATATTTCTTTGAACTGTAATCATGTAAAATAAGTTATCTTTGGATAAAAGTACATGTAACATATAACTTGAAATATCAAACTAAACCATGAGCGATGTGAAACCAATTTTGCATTATAGCCAACAAAAGTTTCTCCTACAATTTGTACTATGTTTAATAGATGCTTCTTTGGAGGGTTATCATGGGTTTTACTCTGCATGGCATTTAGAAAGATGTTATTCTGTCGAAGTTATTCAGCATTTTCAGGTCACAACCCTCATTCTCTATCTCTAGATCAAATATAACCTAAACCACTAGCTTGTGGACAGAAAAAAAAATCAAATGGAGAAAGGACACTCAACGCATGGAAAAGAATATAGCTGCAATCCTCGGGGCTCGATTCCTGAGCGTCTACATAAGTGTGATGAATTGCACATCCATGAAATGTCATGACAACAAAAATAAGGAGCTTCTGGACAACAGCCATATTTGAAACGCATATATATGGCATAGTATCAAACTCATAGCAAGCCAGAAATTTGTACCATTGGTGGTTTATGCCCCTGTTTCACCAATATTTGCCAGTTATTTAGCTTAGTAATATGATAATAACAATAAAACATGTTCTTTCCCCCAGGAAATAATAACAAAGCATCAGTTCTTTATTTATAGAAACTAATTTCTTAATTCATTTATCGACGGAAACTATCAGATAATGGCAACCCCCAAGTGCTCGATTCAATAACAGAAAAAACCTACTATCCATCACCTGGTATTAAGGGGGGAAAAAACAAAGCTCCAATTTTGGAATTCATATTTCTAAGATGACACCGCAAAACCAACGAATCAGTCATAAAAGCTCCAAACTTGTTTTTTGGGAGATAAAATCTCCAATTTGTTATCTCAAATCAACCTCAAATTGAAATATCAAATAAACCCCGATCAGGGGATGATTGGAGCATAAAAATTCCACCTTAAACCCGATGAAATCTCTCCATCTTCCAGCGAATATGGAAAAACAAAAACAAAAAAATCAATAAACGGGAGAAGCAAACAATGACAAAGAGGTATCACCTGAACGCAATCGAATCCCTTGCTCGTAACGATGTCGACTTGGAATTCTGCTTCAATCCTAACGCCGCCGTCCAAATTCCGAGAGACCGTGTCGTTCTTGTTGTTAGTTAGTTTTAAACGGAGGAGGGAAGGGGAAATCGCCTGCTTTTATTGACGAGAGATCAGCGGATCTCATCACCCGTTAAGCTAATCTGTACAACGTATGATCTAAAAATGAACCTAAAGGAATTCTCTGCAGCCGTACAGATCTCTCATTCTCATCTTAACCGTTCATTTGATTTTAGCCAATCATTTAATGTGAACGGTTGACTCAAACAAAAGCTACGGGTTGTGCGATTCGACTGAAAAGTGGTCTTGTACCTGATCCGGCACTTGTGAGTGGGAGCCTTTCTCGTGCGCTTACCACCCCGCTTGGTTTCCCGTCAGAAAGCGGAAGCGGCGTAAGCGACCAAACGATTGCGAATTAATGTTGTTTTAGCGTCCCTCGCATAGTGTGGACCCGTTCCTACACCCATAGAAGATTGTATCCGAAAGCGGGAGCCACTCTGGTGCAGGCGTGAGTGACGATCGCAGATAGAGATTGTTTCTGTTATTATGGTTAAATAAAAGTCGTCTGACTCGTATCGATACGGCACTTGAGGATACTTTTCAATTTAGTCCAAAAATTAACTTGATTTACCCTAACTAATTATATTATTTAAAAAATAAGATACATTTATTATGTAGTGATTATTATATTATGCGTCAACCCCTAATAAATGACGCTACCATTTGAATGAGACAAATTAATCGATGAGAACAATGGAACACTGTCCCACAACAGGCATCTCGTGCCGCCGAGGGCATGCACTGTGCAGAAAAAAGACAGCGAGATATTTGAGAATATAGTTTAATATAATTTAGTAATGAATTTTTAAAAAATCTATAGAGGCAATCTCTGTGCAAGAATTTATCTGGTGGATGAAGTACGATTTCAATGTTGGACAATCTTTCAGAAATAGCGCAACTGTGAAGTTCGGACTAACCCACTAAAGCTACGAATGTTTCCTTAATTTACTTAAGTGATTAGTGGAGATTTACTAGAGCTCCGACCTCTTTCGGTTCAGCTGTTGAAGGGGCATCCTCGAAAGGACTGTAGGTAGAGTTGTCAGTTTGGGTTAAGCCCGTCGGGTTGGCCCGTCCTGTCAAATAATTTAAGCGGGTTGAGTTGAAATTTATCAATCCAAGTCCACCGCGGGCTTAAAAAGATCAACCCGCATGGGTTGCGGGTTAAGACGGGTCAACCCGCGGCAAGCTTAGGTTGGCCCGCGGGTTGAAAAAAATTAAAAATCATATTTTTCAATTGAGACATAATAATACAACATGTCAAGTCTAAAACAGAGTCATTCTGTACTTGAGAAAGATCATACAATTTTTGACCACAATGGTCAATAAAAATGAATGCATGGGAAAATGAAATCTCTAAATGCTTCTTATATTTCTCCAATCCAACTCCAGAAAGTGAGACGAGATTGATAGAGAAGAGAAACTGAGATAAATTTTATTATTAGAAAGCAACTAATTAGAGATTTGAAGAAAAGAAAAAAATAAATTATCAAACATACAACACACCCTATGTTACTAGAAGAGTAGAGAGAATATTAGGATGACTTCTGTATGCACTATAAATGATCAAATCGTTATAAATCAAATTTGATGAGAATAAATTTTTTTGATATATAGTAAAATTATGGCCCGCGGGTCGGCCCGCCTAAC
>JBAMHZ010000048.1:5375817-5385987 GCA_037177395.1 Alpinia galanga | reverse complement strand
AAATTCGAGTAATTATTTAGGGATTTGCTTAACTCTCAAAATATCAACAAAGATTCAAGTTGAGAAAATTCTTGCATTCGTCCTAATCCCCCCAATTCTCAATTTTCTTTTCACACACAACATCCACATAATTTCTAACCTTTTCCATACCCGTCACCATATTATCATAATTTCCAAAGTTCTATATTTTTTGAGTGGTGACCCTCGAGCTCCATTTTATACATGTCCTCTAGAATATGGGTTGAGTAGCCAATATTTTATACAAGCTCTATCACATAGAATTAATCTGGTTCAATCATCGAGGATTCAATCAAATGAATTGAGTACGGCTAGTATTGATGCAAGAGTCAGTGATAAAGGTATAGAAACACCTCATGTAGTTCATGATTCACAAATTCCTTCTTTCTCATCAGAAATAAGGCTTGACAATATTATTCTTGATCAACCAACTGATATGGGCAACGAATCGTATGGAGATCTTCACAAGTGAACAGTGTGGATAGTAGTAGATGATAAGTTCCTTGCAGGAGCCTACACTATCATAAGCAAAGATCCATAAGTTGGCAATGCCCAAAAGAGTGAGTCTTTTTAGAATCAGATGATGGTATACTATAATACCAATCGAGATAAGGGAGCTAAAAAGAGAACTGCGGACAAAGCAAAATCACATTGGGCTACGGAGAAAAAGATTGTGAATAGGTACAATGGAATCTACAATAAATGGTACAACGATTGACCAAACGGATGGAGTGACAAGGATTTGATAGTGCAGGCTCAAGAGTACCTTTAAATCTATTTTCCAATATAAACATGTACGGAGGATTGTAAAAAAATAGTCCGATGTACGCTCCTCAATCCTCAAGGCGATAGGCTGCAAAGAAAGCAAAGACACCAGAATCATCGGGTGCACATACTGATTCTTATAATCCTAACACAACTGTTGATGTGGAGGATAGAGAAGTCTGATCTCGTCCGATAAGACAGAAAGCAATAAAGAAAGACAAAAAAAAGGGTATGACCTAATTGATGAATTGAGTCAAGATGTGCAACAATCAGTAGCACATTTAGAAGAGTATAATAATAGTAAAAAAGTGGATCAACTTATCCAAGCACATCAACTCCTCATAATGAACACACGAGGTATGACAGATGAACAACTTCAGAACATCTAGCAATATGTGAGCAGCTGAAGAAAAATTTGAATATGTAGTGGATTTATTTATTTAATTAAATTAATGTAATTTATAATTTCTATGATTTGTCATTTGGTATTTTATTAACTTAGGTTTGTAATTTATGTTTTCATGTCAAGTGTTATAGTATCCATGTAATCCACTTTTCGATTATTAATGTTATTTTTAAATTTCTGTCTTCATGTTTCCAATGTAATCTCTTTTTTAAAATTATATGTTCTATATTGTACTGTTTTGTATAGATAAATAATTATTAAGTAAAAATTATTTGGGGACGTATTATAAACAAAATATATTAAATTGAAGAATTGAAGAAAAAAATTACTTTATTTAAATGTAAAATCTGATGTAAATTAATAAAATGATAGTGGGACTCATAAATATTTGGTTGGTGAGATATTTGATAAGTGGGACCTATAAATATTTGATTGTGAAAGTTGAGATATTTGAGAAATGGGATATTTAAATGATGATGTGGACGTGAGGTCCACAAATATTTGGGTGAAATACTTAGTGACATTGTGGATGCTCTAAGCATAAAAAGGACAGAAAGAAAGGAAATATAAAATTTTATATTTAAAATTAATGTAAACATATTTTTGTAGCAAACGACAAATAAACATGCGTGTTTATACTCTTTTCTGCTGATATATCAACCATGAATTAATATTAAACTAGGGCCTTTATTAAATGTGGTCAACCAGTTGATTGCCTAAGGTCAATTAATCTCTGCGATTATCTTTTAAATGTACCAAAGGCATATTTACAATGTCAGATAATCTGCTGCCATTCCTATGTTGTCACCAAAATACCAAACCTACTTACTATATGCATACTTCAGTTTTAACGCTAGCTCTAGATAACAGATTGTGTGCCAGAATGAACATTTAGAAATTGAATATCAATGCTCAGTTGCATTTAAAACATAATGCATGACAAAAAAGGAGCATAAGCTAAGTTCTATTTGCTAGTAAAAAGATCTGATGCACCAGGAAGTTTCTATCTGTTAATTGGTGCGAAAAGAGTTAAGTGATGTCAATGAATTTATCTACAAGATGCATGTCATAAGTTTGTAATAACCTAACCAAAGACAACTCGAAATTCAAAATTAAGAAAGTGATGGGGGATTTTTATCTTTAGGTGTAATTATAGTAACGAAGTAAATGAAGTGGGACAAAACTTGCCAAATCTGCCTACCACAAGTTGGATCATTAAAAGCCTTGGGGTGCTAAGACCAGATCATCATGCCAATCCAAAATCAACATTTAGTTGAACCACAAGATTGTGGGGTGCTTTCCAGCCCTGGTGAGAACGTTGGGCCAGGTTCAATTGGACAGCAAGAATGTAAATGAGAGCAGAAGTTGTAATTATGTAGCACATTCTAGTAAACAGTGTGCACTCATTCTTGGTAATTAGTGGATTTACTCTTCGATTTTTTACTCTTGCCCTTTTCAAAAGAAGTTTTTCCGTAGAAATATTGAATGTTCTTGGTGTGCGTCATTTTCACCATGAATGCATGTTTGAAATCCTTCATTCATCCAAATTTATGTGCTAGTTCTAGTGATCCATGGCATTTTGCTACTTTAATTGATTGAGGTTGCCGAGATTCAAGCCTAATAAGTGGTATCAAAGGCAAGTTGAATAAAGTTCATTCAATTATACCTACACAGATGGCTGATCAATATCAACAAGATGCAGGAGTTAGCATGTCGAAACTAGATTCTACCATTTATGTCAATTGAAGATTACTAGTAGATTAGTAGTGTTAGAAAGGTTTGACAAAGCCTATTTATAATTTTTAATAAAAAGATTGAACAAGCTTCATAACTAAATGAACAAATTTTAAGGCAGTCAAGCTTGGCTTGGGTCAGCTTGCATACACCCATACAAATTATGATTTAGGGAACTTTCACAGCAAGAAAGTTGTAAATCCTTTCAACAAAATAGAACACTTATTTTTTTAGCATGGAACAATTGTAATTTAATAAAAATAAATACAAAGGGATATTTTGTTGAATGTTTGATCTAGCAGCTTGCAAATGTTTGATAAGGATTATGAATAAGAATAGATCACAGAAAAAGAAAAATGAGTAATTTATAAGATAAAAATGCTGGCTTTTTATAACCTTTAATTCCCTACTATTTAGAAAACAAATAATATTTCTCCATTCATCTATGAATTTTATATCAAGTTTTAATTCCTTATTATTTATGAAAAACTAATATTACTCCATTTATCTAAGAATTTTATAATAAGTAGCAAGATGTATATGCATGCTAAGCCCTTTTCTTGAAACCTTTAATTTTCTATTATTCCTAAGAAAATAATAAATTTCCATTTACAAATTAGGATCCTTACTACAAGTAATATTCACATACCAAGAAGATATATTCATTGATTTTGTTTAGGAACCAAATCATTGTTAATATTTCCAAAATTTCCTCTTTTCTATGGTACATTTCCAAATAACATTAAAAATCACCATGCCCAACCCTATTAAAATTCACCTGATGGTGCTCAGTGTTGTGTTGGGCTAAGCAAGCACAGCCTGGAATTGTGTTGTGCTTAAACAGGCCTGCGAATTGCTCATCAAATTGCGTATATTAGGTAATGCAAGCACGCCCCATTTTATGCCAGGTTAGGTTGGCCCATGGGGTGACCTAGCCCATTTGAGTCCATTAATCATGACAATGATTGTAGTGGCAAACAATGAGGTGTCACTAATTTATGCCACATGATTTTAATATGAAGTGGATTATAAACTCTAAGATGTGTTATTATTGTGTTTTTAAGAGGAGTACCTCACTACTTACAGGGCAGTAGACTTTGGGAGAGTAAAGCTGCAACAACAATGTTACCAAGATCATGGAAATAGATGATATACGCGTCCAGATTAGCTACATACTAACTAACTAGTGATTTCTATGGTTCTAAGGAATGAATGCATGTTTAGGTTTCTTGATTCATATATTTATTACACTAATTGATTGAGGTACCAAAGATTATATGAAACCTTAGACACCATATTACTTTAATTCTCCAAACATATTTGTTTATAACTGACTATATTACATACCACACCATCTAAGGAAAAAACTACAGAAAAAAAGTACAAAGCAAACAAAAGCTCATCACAACTTCATGTCTCTTATGTAGGACTGTAATTTTCAAAAACAGTTAAATGCATAGTATCTGAACATATAATATGGTAAAAAAAAATCTTGCCAAGTTAGGGTAGTGAATTACATGGCGAGAACCTGGATGAGTCAAGGTAAGTGACATACCGTTCTGTTGTGTGTACTTGGACACAAGTAGAAGGGAAAAAAAAGAAAAGAAATATGAAGGAATTTAATTGCAGTTCATCTAATTTTTCTTTTTCTTAGATAGAAGGAAATAGAGGGAAATGAAGTTGAAGCATCGAAGAAACACAAATAAGTGATGTTATTTATTTATTTTTCAATTCAGTTCAAGTAAACAAGAAGAGTGAGATAGAGTGAATATAAGATAATATAATTAACTCCTTTTCTTTCCTCCTCTCACTTGAACTACTTCATAACGAAATCCTCAAAAGTCAGCAGTTATGGTTAACCGTGACAATACATTTTGAAATTCAAAAGAAATATTATAGCAAGTAATAAGAGAGGCATGATTGTATTGGCTCTTTGTCTAAGATCTATAATTGAAGACAATGAGAGAAACAAAAGCTAGAATACACCCACCAGGAGCAAATGCTGTACAGGTACTTGAAAAGAATTCTTTCCGTTCTCGAAGAATATATGTTAAAAGTGCAGCAGTTCCACCTCCCAATGAGTGCCCAACAATCTTTAAATCACAAGAAAGTATTATTCTATGTAACAAATATTTAAAAGAACCTAGCAGCAAGATACTACCATAAAGCAATGTGATAATCTATCACATAAATGGGATACACAATAGATGACCACAATAAATGAATAGATAACTGTGTTCAAGGTAAAGACCTAATAGAGATAGGTAGTCAAATTGTACACATGTATAATCAACAGAGAATAGTGATGTAATTCAGTTAAACCATATAAGGTTTTCCATGCTACTGTGTATATATAAGGTAGTCACCAATCCATCCTATATCCTCTTCTAAGCCTTTTTACAATACAATTGATAAATTGCAATATCATTGAGTTTACATGTGAAAAAGCAGGAAAATTGACAACGTCAAACAGGTTTTAACCTAAAAATAGGAGGTAAACTAATCAGAAGGTAGACAATTTTACTCAAAAGGATAAATAAAACCAACATAATAACAGCTTGTCCAAGAAATTATTAAATTATACTATCTAAGAGTGAGAACAAATAAGGCTGTCAATTTGTACAAATGCTAGATGGTCTAACAAAAACCAATGAACTAAAAGACATTTGCCAGACAAGAATTAAAAGACACAATAAGGAAGTTAAAATATGAAGCACTGTGAATGATTGAAAGTAAGAAAAAGGGGGGAAGGGTACTTTGATCTTGTAATTGGGATGCTGACTAACTGCCTTTAGAAGGAAGGGTGTAGTACATTTTGCAATCCACCGTGCTGCAGCTACCATTCCACAATGAGCGTATCCTAAGACTAATTTCTTCACGCCACCTTCATCTAAAACTGAATGATGGAAAGGGACTACAGCACCAGTTGCTGCTGTCAATGTATCTTTAATACTATGAGTTCCACGTATCAGTAGAAGAAAACATTTAGTTTCCCTATCAACTAATATTGTAAAAGCTGGTTTCAAAAGCTGCATAAAAAGAGAAAATAATAAGCACCAAAATAAGATTAATAGCCAAAAGGCAATTTCATAGAAACTCTAAAGTAACAGACAAATACCATAATAATCTATCTTTTCTGAACATTTTCATTAAACGATAAGATAAAGAGAAGAACTAATATGCACTTATCCAATATATTGTAATGCTTACTCACCCCTGCCTTGGGTTCTTGGAGAAGTACATCTTCATTGGAAAAACCACCACATTCAAGAAAATTCAGGAATGGTCTTTTTGAGAAAAGATAGCAGAGGTTCACCAGCCTTAATGAACAAATCAACTCAGCCACTATCTCAGGACCTTTGAGCTCTAGACAATCACTACCAGCATACACACTTGCGACATGAAGGTTACCCTGGAAAGATATGAAACATATTAGAGAATGTAGAATTTGACTGACCTATTATGAGAAACAAAAAGGTAACACGGGCTTAAATCCAAATAGAACGGTTACAAGGATCAACATGAGTACATCACCACACACACTATTTATCAATGACATCAGCAGGTAGTGTGAAGGAGAGCCTTGGCGCAACGGTAAAGTTGCTGCTTTGTGACCAAAAGGTCATGGGTTCAAATCCTGGAATCAACCTTTTGCAAAAAAAAAAATAGGGTAAGGCTGCATACAATGGATCCTTTCCTGGGACCCCGGATGGCAGGAGCTTCGTGCACCGGACTACCCTTTTTTTATCAGCAGGTAGTGTGATGATTTCATCCTTCCGAGCTCATTCCCAATTTATTATTACCAAGTTATTATTATTATTATTATTATTATTTTGCATGTTTTTCTCATTTCTCTGAATCATATGGTGGAGCCAAGAGAATTATTTTTAAAAAGTAAATTGTTACCGAATCAAACATCGTCTCCTCTTTGTATTTAAATACAGGCACATTCCAGAAAGATTACCAGCCTTCTCCCTTCTAGTAACTATTCAATAAGAGGGGATTAAGAACCAGTAGTACTTTTAGCCTATCAAGCACACAATTTCTATAAAAATTTTAAAATTTTCAAAAAAAGAAATAACAACATGACCAAACTGAAATCATAAAATTGAAGAAATCCAAAACTTCAAGATCCAAAAGGACTAAACGCAATCATAAGAACAGTTTGTTGGCAGATAACGAAAAGATCGACAGATCCACAGAGATCCAAACGCACTAACCTGCCGCCTCATCAGATATTTAATCCCGAAGGCCAAGTCCCCGATCGGCCATTTCCCCAGCGTCTCCGAGTAAGTAAATCGAAGAGTATCAGCCAACGTCGCCACAGCCTCCCGCCACGTAGCCGGCGGCTGCGCCGGCCTCCGCGAGATCCTCCTCCTCCCCGCCACCGCCGTCCTCCCTCCCACCTTGGATAATCTTCCCCCTCCGCCACACTCCTCCTCCCTGTCTGCTCTCGCCGAAGCCAGGCGCCGGCTGAAGAGGAAATATAACACCACCGCCATCCCCGCCGCCGTCGCCACCGTCGTGGTCGCCATTGTCAATTATCCTCCAAACGAAACCCTAAAAATTCCCCATCGCCGTAGATCCAGTCGATCCCCAATTCGCCATTACGGAACATTCGAGGTTTCTCAGAAACTTGCTTAACTCGTAACTAGCTTGTATAATTTAGAAGAAAGCCATGTAGATTACAAAAAATTAAAATTAAAATTAAATAAATAAAAAAACACAACTTTCCAAATCCCTATATCACCCATCCACTAGACCTACTATTATTCGAGGGCTTTTTAGTCAATTCATATTGGCCGTAGGGGACCCTGCCCGCAGAGCCACCGACACGTCGCTCAATTGGTGTGGACTATGGAGCCCACTTAACGCCTGCTTAATTCATAACAGGCTTGGCGGAACCCATCGGCATACCGTGACGCTGGTAGTTCAGACCACATGGACCCAAACCAAAACTGCCAATAACATAGCAGGTACTTAATGGATTCTTCCTATAAAAAGATTAATCTGGATAAGGTTAAGAAAGTACATTTATAAAGAAACCTTGAGATAGTGGAATTATTAGGGATCGATATATCAGTGGGATGTGAGCAACCAACCACTTCTAAATTCATATCATAATTTTAAAATGATTTTGAATTTTAATAATATAAATCATGAATTTTATAAGTTTATATTTTATTTTCAACTCCATCTTAATAATAAGATAAGACTTAAATATTATTATTGTTTTTGTATATTCTATTTTCACAATACTTTTATACATTTAAATTCTGTAAAAGTATATAAAATTGATGTTTTAGAAGATGGGATGAATCATATAGAAGATAACAGATGGAATGAAATTGATTTAAAAAATTATAAAAGTGAATTAAAATTTTTATAAAAAGCTTATCATTAAACTTGGATGAATAAAATCTTTTATAAAAATTTATATGATAAGAATACAATTTAGTACATTTGAATTTTAATTTTAAATATAATATTTTCTTGTAAAAACTATTTTTAGAGAATTAGAACTTGGATACGTAGAAACCTATGTTAAAAAGTTGTAGCATGCAGCATGCATTTTTAGCTGAAGTAGAAATAAGAAACACAAGAAAATGATGAACACCAAAGATTTATGTGGAAAAAGACTTCAATCAAATTGAAGTTGAAAAATTACAAGAACATCTCTGTTATCTCAAGGAGAAATGACAAGAGAAAAAAATAAGATATTTAAGAGAAACCTTGTCTACACTATATTCTCTCTACGCTCAAAGTTGCATTATCCAAGATTAAACTTCAATACATATTTATTGTATTTAAGTAATCTTGTGTTCAATATAATCTCTCACTTTCCAAGAAGCTAAAATTGATTTGTACTTCTCTATGTAGTTATAAAATCATTGGAAAATCCACAATGACGACTTTGGTTACATAGGAACATTATTAAGTCCAAGTCATCAAGCATTTAACATTACAAAAATATGACCTTATTATCACATTTCTTCGACTTAAAGTCACTTTTATTGTAACTCTTCAATCCTTTCTACTTTTGTCTCTTTTTTTTTCACTTACATTTCTACAAGGTCAATACTTTGTGAGTGGATTTGTTAGGTTGTCTTTTGTTTGGATTTTTTGAATATCCACGCTTTCTTCTTCCACCTTTGTCTGAATAAAGTGATATTGGACTCGAATGTGCTTTGTCCTCTGATTACATATTGCATTCTTTGCTAAGTGCAAACCGCCCTAACTATCACAAAATATAGTAATTTTATCTTGCTTGTGTCCAAACTCTTCCATTATCATTTGTAACTAGATTGCCTCTTTGCTTGCTTAGGTAACTGCAACATATTCTGTCTCTATTGTAAACATAGTCACAATAGATTACAATTTTGAAACCCAACTTACAGTGCTTCAGTTTAGAGTAAATACATAATCTGTGGTGGATTTTCTTTTATCAAGATCACCTGCATAATCTGAGTCAACGTAACCTCTAATAATAAAACATGATCCTTCATAACATAATGCAACATTTAAGGCACCCTTGATATATCTCAAGATCCTCTTTACAATATTCCAATATTCTTTATCAGATTTTGTCATGTATCGACTAATCGCTCCCACTGCTTGTGCAATGTTTGGTTTCATACAAATCATAGCAAACATTAAGCTACTCACTACTTATCCATATGGTATTTGAGATATCTTCATCCTCTCCATTTCATTGCGGGACTCATACTTGAGGATAACTTGAAATTAATAGGAATAGAGGTAGAAATTGGCTTACAATCTTGCATATTGAAGCGTTGTAAGATTTTCTTCAAATAGTTCCTTTGGGAAAGCCAAATCTTCCTATAATTTCTATTTTGATGAATTTGCATCCTTAGAATCTTATTTGCTGGTCTTAAGTCCTTCATTTCAAATTCATTAGCCAATTGAGCCTTCAAGTTTGTAATATAATCATTGTTGTGGCCTACAACCAATATGTCATCAATATACGACAATAAGATAATAAAAGCATTATTATCCAAACTCTTATAATAAGCACAAGGATCTGAGCTCAATCTATTGTATCCAAGGCTCATGATGAAGGAGTCAAATCTCTTATACCAATATCTTGGTGCCTATTTGAGACCATATAAAGATTTGTTCAACCTGCAAACCAAGTTTTGTTTTACCTTTTCTTTAAAACCTTCTTATTGAAACATATAAATCTCTTCTTCAAGTCCTCCAAAAAAAAAAATGCAATCTTCATATCT
>JBAMHZ010000048.1:5341295-5351552 GCA_037177395.1 Alpinia galanga | reverse complement strand
GAAAATCCCGTCCTGAAGATCCAAAATCCAATTTTTAGGTCGATCGAAAAAGGCAAAAAAAAAAAAAAAAACAGAAGAAGATACTAATCGCCACACACAGAACAACAACAACTCAACCAAAATCACAAAAAACCAGCTGCTTCTTGGTCAACTACGGAAATTTGTTTCAAAAACCAAGATGCAGGATCAAGACTAAGTATCTGTTGTAAGGAATTAAAAACAAAAAACTAAATAAATAAAAAAAGATGGCAAGCGGTAGAAGCAAGGTGGACGACCGTCAGTTTCAAGGCAGATCCGGCACTGGAATTGCTCGCCGGGTCCAGCTTCTAGGTCGATCTCTTCGGGTTCGGTGACGGGGGCCGGCGCCATGAGAGGGCTAGAGCTCCCCTCCTCCGCCATGCCCATCGATCCGATCCTCAGTGGATCTAGCCGATAATTCTATATCTACGGATATAGATAACAGAGCACGCTCTTCGATTCAAGCAAAGCAAGAGGAAGAAGAAGAAGAAGAGAAAGCAAGAGACTTCCCTCTTCCTCTTTCCCCGGGTCGCTTCCTATCGAAGAGAAGTGGGAAGACTACGAATTAGGTCTGATGGGCCTAATGGGCTTTATACTTAATAGGCCCAATGAGCTCTATGTAAATAGGCCCCATTATATATCTATATATAGTTTTGATACGGTGACCAATTCATCCGTGAACACCTCTATTGTCCACCTCCGATCAGGTGAGAGGGATAAAAGTTAAGTTATTTTATGATCTAATGTACAAGCTGAGATGACAGGAAAGTCCTAGTTAAGACTAGGCAAGAAAGTCTGGTCCGGGAGACTAGACAGAAGTCTCTAAGGGTCGAAGACATCAAGCAGAAGTCCTAGGTGTCGTGGACACTGGGCAAAAAGTTTTAGTCAAGGGGACTGGGCAAAAGGCTAAATGTCGAGGATTAAAGTTTAGCAGGAAGTCTTGAAGTTGAGACATGGTGAGCAAAAGTCCAAACGGTTGGAGAACTAAGGTTTGACAAACATGTAACTTCTTCTGAGTGAAGTGTGAGGACGCGCTCTTACGAGCAATAGACGTCGGTTCAATCTAGGGTTTTGTGAAAACTTAAGATCGAGACTTGACAACTGACATGACTGTCGATTATACTCTTTGTATGTGTACTAATTTGGTGATATAGGTACCTCCAGGCGCCCAGAAAGAATCCAAGCAACCGAAGCCAGGTTTAGATGATGCCCAGATCCAGTCCAGGGATCCAGGCGCCCGAAAGTGGATCCAGGTGCCCGAAAAGATCCAGGCAACCAGATCAGATCCAGGCATCCGAAACATGATAAAACTCGACTTTAGCAGATCATATTAGGACTCGACTCTAGGCATTCGGAGGGACTTCCAGGCACCTAGAAAATGTTTATAAAAATAATTCGAGCAACAGCTTCATATCAACAATTCACATCTTCTACAACGCTCTTTCGTACTCGGAATTCTGATCATACAACCGGGGATGTGTCAGAAGGAGTATAAGACACTTTGGGCTTCTAGACTGACTTCGTACACTTACTTTTTTATTCTTATCTTTATTTGTGCTTAAATTGCGTAAGAATGGTAAGATTGTTACTGTTCCTTACATCTTCTTAATTGTACTTATGTCTCTTATCTTCAACGAGAAAGAGATCAAACTGGTAATTTACTTATCGTAAAGCGGTCAAGGATCGCGGGCCTTGGACTAGCAACCTTTTGGCTATGAACCAAATAAATCATCATATTTTCTATATTTGTGTATTTACTTTATTTCCGTTGCATTTAACACTTGTCTTTAAAACGGAATAATTTTCTTTCGCTATTCCCCCCTCTAGCGAACTTCTCAATTCTACATAATGATCTCCCACATAACTTTTATGTGAGCATCTGTGAGCACCTGCAACATTCAACGTCTGATTGGGTGAATACTATAGCTTAATCCTTGAACCCTAGGAGATCAGACAGTAGATAATGAAGGTACTTACGAATGAATTGTGTAGGATAATATATATATATATAGAGAGAGAGAGAATTTTGATAAGTCAAAGACTTATCTGTGCGCATCTCGTACACATCTAAGAATGTACAATGTTTTCATCGCACGTCATTATTTGAATGAACATTATACTCAATCTCCTAAATCTGTTGGAGTTATCATTGTCATCTCTCTCGTTGAATCGCGATCGAATCACACATCGTTACTGTGCATTCAAACACAGGTACTCACAGGTGCACATGTCGCTACTGTGCATTTATGTACGGGTGCTTACGGTTGTTAAGTTGTGGACCTTATCATGTGCATCCGTAAGTACCTGTCCATGAAGGCACAGTAGCAATTTGTAATCCGGTCACAATTCAATAAGAGAGACGACGGTGACAATCTCGACGAATTTAGGGGATTATTATAGTAAAAAAAAATATATATTGTTTACTAGTTGAAAAAGGAAAGGAATGCAAGGAGAAAAAAAAATCCCTTAGAAAGAAAAAAAAAATCCAATTCACGATGGTTTGCGACCACCTCTCCGTCGCAAGATCACCCATAGCCACTACGATCAATCTCGTGACCTTTGTGATCAACTTTGTAGCGGCACTACGACAGATTCGAGTGGAGTGAAGCCATGAGTTTAATAAAGGGAAGGAGAGTTAGTTCCACACGATTTTGGACGAATGAAAAAAAAATATCAAAGAACCTAATCTGCAAAAGGATCTTTTAATCCACTTATCCATAAGCTCACAGTGAAATTCTAAAAAAAAAAATTATTATACACAATCTTATCCTGTTTTATAAGAGATTATTTTTGTAACCTCTAAATAAACAAGGCATTAGCAAATCAAAGTCAAACAAAGATTGCAAGAGATAGAGCTGAATCAAAGGGCTACTGAACTCATTTATTTGATCTCTCTATCAAGAAACCAGAGAACTACTTGATCACTGAAGAAGTTCGATCATAGATGTTTGTGGCCGGAACAGTTTTAGATGTTCTTTGGATCAAACTTCGGCACTGAGGGTGCGCTCGATCTCTTCAAGTGACCGCCCTTTGGTCTCCATGACATTGCCGGCTATGTAAAGAACAGCAAGAGTGCATGCCACTGCAAATACCAGATATACTTTGTTGATTCCAAACTTGTTCACTACACTGAGGAAGTAGAGACCTATGACGAAATTGGAGACCTACGATAAAAGAATTTGAGTCAGTACAAACGGGAAGTAGGAAGATAAATTCATTCAAAAGAGTCGGTTAGTATTAGAGTAGAGGAACCCTGATACGATTCATGGAACTGCTCAGACAGATCGACTAAACTTGTAGTTTGCATTCCATAGACTTGGCTACATTGATCCCTTACGATGCAGTAGAGACTGGTGCACTAGGCCATGAAATTCTCTTACCCAATGCATGCCGAAAGACAAAGCAACTGCCTTAGCTCTGATCCGAGAGGCAAATATCTCAGGAAGGAGAAGAGCTGGTACAGGGCCAGCACCGAGCGAAAAGGACAGAACATATCTGTTGCAATACAATTTAATAACGTCGGTGCCACGAAAAATAAGTACAACTAAAATGCGGTGCAAAATCACATACAAAAGGAAGAGGTGTGAATTCTATCAAAGTTTCATTCACTTACAAGACAGTGCCTAGGACCGCAAGGGTCCCTGAATAAGGAGCAAGTGCCTTCCATGAGAAAGACAATGAAAGCAACGACATGGAAATGGCCTACAGAAATAGAAATTATGAGGCAAATATTAGTGTCGGAAAATCGAACTTTGAAAAGAGTCATTTAAACAATCATATTTCAGGAGCATAACAGATTTAAGAGAAACGTTTCAATCTCGATTTCCTCTATCAAGCAATCATCATTGAAACAAGTACATCTCAAACATTTTTTGGTGTATAGGTAGATAGTCACATCGAGTTAAGATGCTCCAAGGATTAGTTGGGTCTGCATTAAGTAGCTAGAAATGCTAGAAAAAAAATGTCTCACGACCATTTTTCCCTGAGTTGGCTTATTTCTGCAATTTGGAGTAGACATTCGTATTGAAAATGAGGTCTTTAAACATTTCGACTCGGGAGACAACCATTTGAACATTTTTGAATCGGGCTCTCTGTTTCTAAGTTCATGATACTTTAATGAGGTCAATAATATAGGAAAGAGAAAATGACTACCATTCCAGAAAAACTTGTTATTAGGAGGCTCTTCCTCCCTCGCTTGTCCATCAGAGAAGATGCAACGGCAGTCCCTGTAACAATTGCATATTAATAGTGAATCACACGTTATGCCGTGCGAATAACTTGAACTAGAATTTCTGTGCTTTCGTTTAATCCGGTAAGCAAAACAGGAAAACATACCAAGAACATTTGATGCCCCAACAAGAGCACTAGCTGCGACATCAGAAGCAATTCCCGCACTGCGGAATACAGATGTAGAATAGTACACAACAGCATTTATCCCAGACAGTTGTTGAAACAAGAACAATGTGGCCCCGACACTAACAACTGCAATTGGTAGTATGCTGAGAGAACTAGCTATAACAAGTGATACTACCATGAAGAAGCGAAGAAGAAAATATATATCACAAGATGATTGATCTACTAAGAAGAAGAAATTCTATGGCACAAGAAGGAAGAATGCCTAAGCTTGTGTTTCCTGTAGAGGAAAGAAGGCAGGAGGATAAAAAGGTAAGCGAAAGAACTGGTGGGGCCTACCTCTTCCTCCCAAGATCCCTAAAAGGTTTTTGCCCAGACGGGCAAAAACCCATTGTGAGCCAAAACAACAGCCAAGCATACAAAGAAAAAAGTTTAGATTTATTGTTTTTGTTTATCTAAATTTTTGTTTTTTTTTCTAGCTTTTATTAAATTATTTTACAAATACCAAATCCTTCCCTCCAAGGAAAAGAAATGGCGGGGGTAGAATTCTGTCCGACTTCAATCCTTTCACCGAAACACAAAAGGAAGAATAATTCCTTCCATTTCTCCATCCTACTTTCTTTTCCCCCAAGATTTGACTTTCTTTCCTAAGACTTTTCCTCCTTTGTAGAAAATACAGCATGGAAGTTGGAGTGTTGCCACTTCAGAGACGTGAACGGCATAATCGAAACATTTCAGAGATATTTCAAGTTAAAACAGAGGTTGTGCACAATGTTGGCTCACAATCTTTGTCAAGCTCATACAATAATTGTGTTCTAGGTTTAAAGGATACTGGTGCAGCCACAAAGAAACAAAGTGTTTTATTTTGCTACTTGAATCATCAATATTAAATATCTATTTGGCATAGAGAATATTAGACAAAATATATCAGCACCAGATGTTCAATAAGCCAGATACAGAGGCAGAAATAAAAATATTCTATGGGCAAAACATTATAACATATTTAGGCAACTATAAGTATCATCGAGAGTACCTTTCCTATAGCGCTTATTGAAAAGATCAAGCCAACCAGCATCTGGTTCAGATGAACCTTCACTGCCCGACCTTAACTCATACATAACTTCAACAACCTTTTCTTTGCCATATAGTTTCCGTATAGTTGTTTCAGCATGAGAAAGTTTTCCTTGCTGCAGCACACAAGATGACACAAACGTTGGGTAAGCAACAGAGATCAAGAATAACATTGCTTTAAGTCTTATAAAAATATGAACCTGAAACAACCACCGAGGGCTTTCTGGACAGAAAGCCATCCCTGCTGCCATCAACACCGAGGGAATGGTTGCAATGCTAAACATTGTTCTCCACCTGATGGAAGGTCAAAATTACATAAGAACACCAAAAATATGGTGAATGAGAATCATAAGGAAAAAACTTCTTACACCATGCAATTCTAAAAGGATAAGTAGATTAGATTAAGACTATCATGAAAGAAGTCTAATAACAACACAATGAAAAAATAGACAAAATTAGGCCAATCAAGATTATGATAATGATAACAATAGCAACACAACTTCACAAGGAAATTTCTCTCACTATCAGTATGACCAAATTTCAGATGTATCTTGTCACAAACAGAAGGTAAGGTGGCATCAAGTAGACAACAAAAGGAAAGATATTGAGGTTTAAAGTAAAAGCTTCAAGCAATTGTTTATCATGCTTTTAATAAAAATAAAGGTCAATCCATTGTACGAAACTCCTGCCAATGCAAAGTCCCAGGAAAAGATCTATTGCATGGAGTATTATGCTGCATTGCAAGGGGCTATTTTGGTGACTTAAACCATGACCATCAAGTCACATGGTAATAACTTTACTATCGCATCAAGGCTCCCCTTCTTTATCATGATTTTAATAATATGGAATATTTTAACTTGTAAGAAACTAAGAGTTCTAAGTTAAATTCATGAGAAAAGATCAAGTGGGAAAACTCAGCCTTTTGGTAGTTCTAATTTTCTGTCCAAGAACTTGGAGTATATCCAAGATTTGCAATAATGACTACACAGATGAAATCAAGAGGGAAAATCTACCTTTCAGCAGTTCTAATTTGCTGTCCAAGGACTTGGAGTATCTCCAGGATTTGCAATTATGATCTACATGGATTACATGAATATCACCAAATATTTTTTGTTTAATCAGGCATTAGACAAGAATATAAGACAAAACTATGCTATCCTGGATACGCCAATTAATATTCCACAAACAGTAATATCAGGTTTAATTACCCGGCTACCATTTTAAAGCATTAAAAATTGGATAAATGAATTTTAATGAAAAAGAGAATGGAAGACTCTGAAAAGCAACTGTTGTTTGATTTGGATGCAGCTTTGGAACTTTAAGGAGCATCCAGTTTAGTTTAGGGTTGTCTGATATATTCAATTACTTTCTTCCATAGAATTTTCAGAAGGTACAAACAGAAGCATTCTCAAATTGTCAACAATTTTTTTCTTCATCTTAGTTACCATTCTGAAACATGAGAAGATAGGACTCAAGAATTAACACACTCATATGTTGTTGATTCCTTTATTTTCCCTTTTAATTTATGCCTTCTATGAGGGCAAGAAATTCAGTTCATTGTCTGTGTAACAAACATTTCACAACTATTCACCAAGCCAGTGACAAGAAACACATCCTTAACAAGATATTAAACTTAAATAATTGAATTACAAATTTTAAGATGCTATGTGCAGCAAAACAGATAGGGTGATAAAAAATTACCATGAAGGGTTTCCAGATAATGGCAATCCAGCCATCAAAGCCACAAGAATTCCAATGCAAATGAAAAGCTGGTTTACTGTTCCAAGAGCTCCACGGATTTCAGTTGGAGAAATCTGAAAGTAGCAGGTGCAGTTTAGCTACATGACAGACACCCAATTTTTTGTAGTATAATCATCAGAAGAGAACAAAATAAGGAACCTCGGATATGTACAGTGGCACAATAGCAGAAGAGATACCGATCCCAATTCCAGTAAGCAGTCGACCAATTATCATTGTCCGTACATCCTGGGCTATTGCACTGCAAAATCTTCATCAAATTAGAGACAAAATCTACCAGCTAAATTGCAGAGTTTTCAGTGTCATGAAACCTTAGAAATGAACCAATTGCAAGGGGAATTGCATTAAGCTGAAAAGTCCGAGTCCGACCAAATTTATCAGCCAATGCACCTCCAGTGAAAGAACCTATCGTTGCACCTGCAAGGGCTGTGCTAACAACCCAACCTGCATGTAGATAAAAATGTAAGAAAATAGTAGTTGGGAATATATGATATGGTCAATACAGAAGCTAAGGAACCAGTAACTTAAATTAGTTGGCAACGATCGGTCAAAGCTATTGGCGAGATTATCAAAGTCTACTAAAGAAAATTGCATTTGAATGAAGTAAACAATGAAATCAAATAATATGGCCACTACATAATAGAAAAATATGAATACACCTTGCACTACAGTATTTTCAGCGATTCCCAGGTCCTTTGCAAGATATTCAAGTGCTCCATTTACCACACTGCAAAGTGAAGATGCAATAACAAAACTGGTAAAATCAGGATATCAAATTGAAATGTAGACATAGGGAAATGACATTTCAAATAGTAAGAATTTTCATGCAAGTTCATCTAGTTAGCAGAGGATTAGTTATCAGGATATATTGGAGAAGAAAAAACAAGATGAAAAATTACATAATTAACAGTTTTAGTAGCAGTCAGTAACATACGCAAGGTGGTATCCAAACAGAATGGCGCCCAAGCAGGCTACACCAACATACGGAAGCACATTCGCAGATGTCTTCTTCTGCAGTTTATCAGAGGGTAAATCCTCCAGCTCACCTGAGATCCAGTCAAAATCATAACATTTGGCAATCCAACACACAGTCCTTAGAAAACAAATTGCAACTTTGCTAATATGCTGAGTTTTCAATGACAAAGAATACTTTTCTACCATAAACCCTAAGTTTATATGATCCTGTGATCCCAAACAAAGGAATCGATGAATTGGAATATCAGTTCCATCATTTCCTGTTTATGCATGTATAAGGGATTCATCCGACATGTTGATGAATCCAATAAAAGATGAGAAGTGTTTGAAATGCTCATCAAGCCTCCGCATAAGCAACAAAAAAGCAATTTTGATGTATGATTTACGATGATTAGATAAGCAAGAAAGAGAAGTAACTAAAAGAAAGTTCCATAGAACAAACCAGTAGCTTGGACTTTTGCGTATCGAGCTTTTTCTCTCGACCTAAAAATTCCCTCCACACCGCTCTTCAATCGCGCCATTTCCACCCCGAGAGTGATCGAAGATCTGAGCGGAGAACTTCCGCAGCAGAATCCAGCGTCCGCCATCGACAAACTGTTTGACCCCGACCTGATTTCCTGATCCCGCAAAGACCAGGCGAAACCCTGATTCGCGGACTCGGGTATTCGAGAGCAGGAACGCAGCCCTTAGCAGCCGCAAACGTCGCAATCTGCCACATGCCTCCTTGGCGTTTCCTTCCTATAATACCCAGAAGAGTTTGACCTGCGATAAGGACTATTCAGCCTGGAGGCATCAAAAAACTACAGTAGAATTTAAAAAAAAAAACAAATTACCGCAAAAAGATTACTCTTTTGATCGGAGTTTGACCTCGAGAAAATGGAGGCACGATCGAAGCCCAGTTCGCGTTTATCAAGCTTTCAGGAACCAAAAAATGATCGATCTTTGAGCAGATCGATCTCCGGCGACGAGAGAGAGAGAGAGAGAGAGGGAAAAAAAATTAAAATCTTTGTGGTTAAAATGACCAAAAAAAGGCTTTTATAATTACCTTTTTTAATTTTAAAATACCTTTTTTCTCCTAAAATACTCTTTTAATGATTTAATTTTTTTATCAAAATACTTTTTTTAAAAAAAAGTGTATTAAAAGTTTGTGAAATTACTCGATAAAAATATTTTTAAATTCATTATAAATTATAAGGTTAGTAGTTAAGATGAAATTTTAATCATTTAAAAATCATTACTCGATAAGTATTATCTCAACGTACAATTGAAAAAAAAAATACTTCCTATATAACCTCCTTAATAAGATCATTATGGTATTTATTCTTCATTAATTAAGTTGGGAAATCAATCGTGAGGAACATGAGATCATTATAAAAAAGCAACATTTCAATAATGAGTAAATAAATAGGTAAAGAAAGATAGTCATGATTTTAAATTTATTTGTTAATCACTATACGAGCTTTTAACCGTTTTATAGTGCAATATTTATAATAAATTTATATAAAAACAATAACTCAGTATACGAAATTCCCATCAATACAAAGTCATATTGGATTTATTATACATAATTTCATTATGCATTATAAGAGATTATTTTCACTATTCAAATCCGTGACTTTAAAATCATACGAAAATAACTTTATTGCTACGACAAAATTTCATTCTTTGATGGTCCTCCTTTTCTATCTAAACACTCTCCTTTCCTTCTGGACCCGAGCGGCTTAACATTAACTGGATTTTGCATGTCAATACTAGTTAGTAGGGATTGATATTATCGATGCGCCTCCTTCGATGTTTAAATAAGTTCATGTTGAGAATATTTAGAGTACAATCAAAGTCTCATATTGATAAGATATAAAAAAATTTTATAAACTTATAAGATGAAAATATATCTTTATTGGTATCAGAGCGAATGATTTATGTCAAACCATGAACCTAAAACGAAAAAAGTGGAGGCTCTCATATCCAAATCGAGAGAATCATACACCAGACAAGAAATTTAATTGGATCAGGAGGACTGAACAATTAACAGGAAGACATAGTGGGTTAAGGATCAGACATCGAGGATCAGACATCAAATAA
>JBAMHZ010000048.1:5302969-5320477 GCA_037177395.1 Alpinia galanga | reverse complement strand
TCCAGATGGTCTTTGATAGCCGGACGATTGCCTGGCCGAACAGACAATGAAATCAAGAACTACTGGAACACCGTGCTCAAGAAGAAGCTCAAAGTCGACTCAGGCTGCTCCGGTTTGAACACTACTAACAAGTGCAAGAGCTCCACCTGCAGCTCGAGTCGATTTAGTGAAGACGACGACGACGACGGCAGGGGAACAGAAGGAGCAGCGCTGATGATGATGAGTGAAGAAGACGACAAGATACTGCAGCTGGATGATGATCCTTTCTCGTTTTCGATCCAAGATCGGGATGTTTTCGAGCAGCTAGCGAGCTTAGAGACTGAGGAACTCTGGCCGAGGGGCGTTTTCGACTTCGAATTCATCGAACGAGATGCCCAAATTTGGGGAGCTGCTGATTATGTGCTGCCTTTTGATGGCGATTTGTTCATCTAGCTATCAGCAATAATTTAATTTATCCTCAAACACGTGAATAAATTTTTTTTTTATTAGCCTTGGGTATCAAAATTATGAGAATAGACAAAATTCTTAGTTTGTCATTTTATTCAGAGAAAAATATTGTAAATGTACTATAGCTGAAGATCGAATCGTGAGTATCTGAGATCTAAGTAAAATGCCCTAGTCCTGTAGTTTTAATCAGAGGCGATATTATTTAAATAGTTCCTTATTTTCTTGATTAACCTAATGTTTTAAGTTAAGTTTAAAGCTAAAGAAACGCATAAAAACTTCATATATAAGAATTACAACTAATCTAGTAAGGTTGATTATATGAATCTTTTTTAAGCCATTGAGTTTAATTTTCTATTATATTTTTTATTTATATTTAAATAAATTTTATCTTAATTTTAAATTTTCTTTGATCTCTCTTTCTTGAATAAGGTGCATATTTATACAATGCCTTTTGGTGGTGAATATAATGTTCATCTTTTATAAAACCTTTGATCTCCAAAGGTAAGGGCTCCCTCATCCTAGTCCTATAGGTACAAGAAAAAGTAAATCACGATTGATTTTTGACTGTACTAATACATGGACAAGGAAGAGAGAAGGCACCCCGACTAATATTTCCACCCAACAACAGAGATTAATTAACTCTTGCTCTCTTCTGTAAGGTTACACTGTGCTAGATGAATTTTATCCTCAAATGCATGAATAAAATAATCTAGCTCCTTAACTTCTTGATTAATCTAATGTTTTAAGTTGAGTTCACAGCTAAAGCTAAAGAAACGCATAAAAAATTCCTAAAATTATGACTTTGAACCACAAATGAACAACTTAAAGCTTATTCGCTCTGAAGTCTAGTAATTAATTAAGAATTGCAACTAATCATTATAAAATGACCTAGTGAAGTTGATTATATATATGAATCTTTGATTTTGTCTATTATATTTTCTTTTTTTATTATTAATGTGCATATTTATTATAATTTTATATCACTTAATTGAAGCATTTATTGATTAGCTGCTTGAGTTTATAGTTTTTTTTTTCTTTTCAAATTGAGATGAATTGATGAATAATACATTGCCATGGCCAATGGTAACGAGAAGAATGATATTGATAAGGCAATGAGTTTGAGACTTCTTCTTTGTAGGCTATTCAGGGAAATTATATCATTTTTTTTCTCTCTTCTTTATATATATTTTTATTAGCATAGGTATTTAACTATTGAATTTTACTATTTGATACTAAGGCATAGAAGTTTTTCATCAATCGTCAAAGGTCTCTGTGGTAAGGAATAGTCTTCAAGAGAGATCAAACTCTTAATATACATGAAAAAACAATCTAGTATTGTATCGTTGCACCAAGCTAGTCTCGAAGGCTTCCTTCTCTTCTTTATAGCTTGAGTTTGGTATGATTTGATATCGAAACATTATTTAAGATTATGTAGTAAGCCATAATACTATGATAATTTTTGTAGGGTTGTGTGACAATGTCACTTGGTGCCATGCAAGATGTGTTATTTTCAGTGTTTATTGATATAGATAGCGAAAACAAATTGTGATCCTCGTTGTCATCTTCATCTTCATCTTCATCCATAATTGAAGGGGAAAATGTATAATTGATGATATTTAAGTAGTGAAAAGGAACAAATCAAAGCTCGTAGTTGGCGATATATAATAGAATTCAATTATTGTATGAATATTAAATGAGTTGCAAGCTTCACGTTTTGTATATTTGAGATGAAAAAAAAAAATAGTCCCCATTGTATCATAGAGCAAGGATTAATCTTTAAAAATTATAAGTCTTTTCGGGATATCTATCCTCCTACCGTATTAGTATTTAGTTGGACACAAATTACTTCTAGTGATTTACCTCCTCTGTATTGACTGTAAGATCAATTGACGGAGACACTGAGAGAAAGTGAATTATCTTTTTGCACTAGGGATGGAACTATTGTTTTTTCTTATTTTGTTTACTTAACAGATATATGAATTTAAGATTTTTAGATTTTACTTGAAATTGTAAAACTTTACATGAATGAATAAACAGTAAATCAAACGAACGTAGAACAATTTTATTGAGAGAGACCTTTCGATCTTTTGCTCATCATCTAAAGGATGATCACAGTAATATACCACCCTTAGTGATCCACAAATTAAATCTCAGTCATGCTTTGAATGTTTTCCGACAATGTTACCTTCCTCTCGGGAAGATATTTTTTTACCCTCGCATGCACTTTCATTTGGACGCAAGCATATATAGGGAAAGAGCCAACGCAACTGCACACGTTGGTGATTACCATGCTTGCATGTTGTACAGATGTGGGATCGCTTCTTACAAAATTTTATTTGTTGTCAATGAATTATTTTCTTTTCTTTAGTTATATATTTTTTCCCATTCAAATTGGGATGAAATTTTTTTTTCTTTCTCTTAAATTATTTTCAATTTATAAAAATTTACTCATATAATTTGTCACCAATTACCAATCATGGTCATTGACCACTACTGTCGCCAATCACTTGCCATTGCTGATTGCTTGTCGTCATCAATTGTCTATCGTCGATTGTGACTGCCATCAGCCAAGGACAATACGACTACAAAAGTCAAGCTTTCGGCATTAGATAATTTTACAAAGACAATACAACTACAGAGGTCAAGCTTTAACGTCAGGCAACAAACACTTTTTGAATTCACATATAGTAATCGATAGAGATTTCACAAGAGATCTATAAGATTAGATCGATTGCCCCTAAAATTAATCATACCAAAGATTCAAAAAAAATGTAATGCTAATAAAAAAAAAAGATAAATCAAAGCTAGTAGTTGGCTATATTTAAGCAGTGAAAAATAACAAATCAAAGGCTACGATATTAAAGTAATTTTATTGAAGTAAATTTAATTAAGTTAGAAACAATTTTAATAACGCAAAAAAGGATAATTTTGACTGAAATTGTTAAGATGATAATATTGGAATAAATATTTTAAAAAATTAGGGTGTCATTTCAATAATAATGAAAACAAGAAGGAACGCTACTATTAATGATATTAATTGATGATTTGTGTTTATCGTCGAATTATTGCGAGCCGCTATTTTAGATATTATTTTTTTTATCAAATAATTATATTGATATTTAAAATTTTGGATAGATTTAGTAATTTTCTATAAATTCTATATATTTTTAATAAATTGTATTTAAAATATTGAGTTAATATATTTTAATAAATGTTAGATTATGTGAGACCTTTTTAATGAACGGCAATCATGAATTCGATTCTGTATTATTCTGTTATTGACGGTCCAGATTTCTCGATCTCCGATCATCCATCTTGATCGTCGATTTACCAATTATTTATCCTGACCGTACGATCTCTCGGCTAAACCACATATTTAGCATTTCTAGGGTTGGACGGAGGAGCGTTCACCGGGAGGAGTCGGAGCGGCGGTGAGAGTGCAATTTGCCATGGCGACTCTGTTTCCGATCCGAATGTTCTCGTTTTAGCTTGTCTTTTTGGTCTCTGACTCTAAGTCGTTTGTTGTGGTTGACTCTTCCGGCTGCCACACAGTTTGTGGCGGACGGAGTTTTCTTTGCCGAGTTGAACGAAGTCCTGACGAGGGACCTCGGGGAGGATGGCTATTCTGGTGTCGAGGTCAGGGTTACCCCCATGCGAACTGAGATCATTATCCGCGCGACGCGCACCCAGAACGTACTCGGTGAGCTTTTTCTCGCTCTTTAATTTCTATATTTTTGACAATTCATTTGGTTTGTAATTAGTTCTTAGTGTTTGTTCTTGTTTGATCGGTGGTTTAGGTGAAAAGGGGAGGAGAATCAGGGAGTTGACATCGGTGGTGCAGAAAAAAGATTCAAATTTCCTGAGAACGGCGTTGAGCTCTGTGTAGAAGGTGAATAACAGGGGACTCTGTGCCATTGCTCAAGCTGAATCGCTGCGCTATAAGCTTCTTGGTGGCCTTGCTGTTCGAAGGTTGGGACTTGTTTCATTCCTCGTTTCAAATCGAAGTTTTTTTTTTAAACTGATTTCATTGTCTTTTGCTCCTTTCTAATTGAATTTCGATCTATTTTTTATCGCATTCTTCTATGGAGGCATGCTATTTGTGCATTGTTTTGTCAAAAAATGTCTTTTTTCTGGATCTTTGTTCAAACTATTGGCGAGTACGTTTCAGCAATTCAAACTTCCATGCCTTTCCATGTTAGACTTTACTCTCAATTGTTGCTCCATGGGTGTATCAATTGAGATTATATTTTGGTTTGCATGTAGTTTAGGCTACATGTTATGATTTATCTTCACAGTTCATATGTTTTTATTTGTTTGATTTGTAGTTAATAACTTGCTGTGTTTTTAACCTCTTCCATGCAATTCCATGCAAAGGGATCACTATAATTTACCACCCTTCATTTAGGAATGTTTGGCGTAAGCGTCATGCTCGTCTATGCATATCATCTATCCAGCAACATAGTTCTGTCCATCGAGTAGAGCTGTTAAATGGATCGATTCATGGCAGGATAGATCAATCCATTGTAAACTCAACATTTAACGGGGAGGAACGAGTCGGCCCACCATTTCAACAGATTGAAAATTTTTTAACCTAACCCCAAGGCGGATTGCGGATTAGGCTGATCGGCCCACGGGCTATAATTTTTTTTGCTTATTAATTTTTTTTTATTCTCATCAAATTTGATTTATAGCCATTTGATCCTTTGTAGTGCGTAAGTAAGTCGTTCTGATATTCCCATCTTCTAGTAGCATAGGACATGTTACCTGTTTGGTATTTTGTTTTTCCTCCTTTTAAATCTCTGACTAACTGTTTTCTAATAACGAAACTTCTCTCAGCCTCACTTCTCTATCAATCAATCTCAATGACATTTTTGATGAATAACTCAAAGGACTCGGCCCCACTCTCTACAATTGGGTTCAAAGAATATGAGAAATGTCTCAAGCATTCATTTTTGTTAACTATCGTAGTCAAGGATTGCATGCCCTTTATTATGCACAGATTGACTCTGTTTTGAACTTGATCTGTTCCACCATTGTGTCTCACTTGGCAAACAAAACTTTCAATTTTCTCAATCTGTGGGTCAACCCAAGCCCACTACGGATCAGCCTGTCTTAACCCGTGATCCATGTGCAAGTTGATTCGTTTAGACCTGCGGTGGACTTTGATAAATTTCAATTCAATTCGTTCAGGTTAATCCAACGGTCCCAACCTAAATTGACAGTTCTACCATCGAGTAGATATGAGACGCTCACTGGAGCCTTAATTCGAAACCACATAAGCCATACTAACCCTGCTTTCTTGGCTAGACCTCTTTGTGACATCTTTGCAAGTGTCGTGGAGCTCGACACAGTTGGAAGTGGCAGTGCAGGAAGCAGCAAGGTAGGAACAATTGCCGAGTGGGGGGATCGGTAGAAGGACTTGGAGGCATAGTCATTTGTTGCCAGAGGATGATAGCATGATCTTAGGTTTACAAATTAGAACTCGACTATTGTTTCTAGCGCATTACCGAAACTTTTGAGAGCTGCACAGTCCATTTTCCTTTGACGTTGTTAGAGTTTCAATTCTGAACCCACAACTGTTTGTTCTTACACTTGCTTAGGTTTTATCTGAATCTGCAACTTTTTTTTCTTTGCTTCTCTTCTCATCCTGTTAGGCAAATTGCACAGGGTGTTCTCGGAATCAAGGTGAAAATCATGTTGGACTGGGACCCAAAGGGGAAGCAAGGCCCCACCACTCCTCTTCTTGACCTGGTCACCATCCACCCTCCCAAGGACGAGGAGGAATACGCCAGGCCTATCAGTCTTTCAATGGTTTGTTCATATCACTTTGGATAAGCCTTTTTGTTTGTCTGCCACTTCTTCTGAGCCAATGCTCTACTTATTCACCAGGTTGTTTCTTATAAAACCTTATAGTCTTATTAGCTACACATCAGTGATGCTTTTCTCCTTTAATTCTTTTGACTAGTTTAATATATTTAGTTAGTTTGAGTCTGGTCTGTCGAATCTTTTAATTCATTCATTCAGTTCTATCATACCACTGAGAGTATAGTCGCTAGGGAACTAGAATTACAAGCACTAAGGAGTTTCATACCTCAATAACTTAACCTAGTCACTGCCAGCTCTATTCCATCTTAGTCAAAGCTAAGTCATGCAATGTAGAATCAATTAACAAAGGAATGACCTACAAGTGCTTCATAGCAAAACAAACAATGCATAAAATAACTTCCTGAACTCGTACCAAAATGATCAGAGTGCAAAATCTACAGAGAGCAAAAAAAGGAGTGATTCACCTTTAGCTCTTGTTCTCTCATGCCTCATGGTAAGTTCCCCTTTTTTTTCTTCTTCTTTCTATTCCTTTCCATTAGTGAGGTGATACTCTTCTTCAACTTTTGCCTTAAGATGTTTCTTCATTTGTGCCTAGGAAGGACAGGTGTGTCAAATGAATATATGACCATAATATTTAAATGAATTTGCATGAATGAAATATCAGCATGATCGAGCCACAGAAGAAGATGAGATTGCCAGAGAGGCTCACAACCAAAGGATACATTCAAATAAATATAGCATAGCATAACAAAACTAGAATAAAGAACCACAAACTCAAGTGCTTCCTGTTACTGTCCACCTCCACATTCTTGATCAAAAGTGTGTTCAAATAGAAATTCTAGCACACCAGGAGGGCTACATGAAAGAGACCACAAACTCAAGAATACCAAGGAACATCAGTCGCAGTGCAAGTCTGCTTCCTGTTAGTGTCCTTCCTCGGATTCATGCTTTGGGGCCTCGTTGATCTCATCTCCGGCGTCCTCCTGATAACAAGGCATAAACCTGATAAGGGTGTGCCAAAGACTAAATTAATAGGAGGGGGAAAGTAAACTTCAAGGGGAAGAACTGACAGTAATATCAGAGGTCCATAGAGTCAAGTTGTCGCGAAGAAGTTGCATGATCAATGTGCTATCTTTGTACGATTCTTCGCTTAGGGTGTCCAACTCTGAGATAGCCTCATCAAAAGCCTGTAGATGATCAGGAATAACTTAGTTTTTGAATAAGCAATTCGGAAGACAATTTCATCTTGCAGACTTCATTCAGTAAACTGAAATGAATGAAATGTTACTGATCTAAACATTGTAAAAGTTATCTCATCTCTCCTGTTGAAAGTTTGAACTTTCAACCTCATCAAATACATTCAATGAGAAATCTCAGTTACGAGAGGGTAGGTACTGATACAATAATCTACTAAAAACTCAACATTTCTGACAAGTTGAATACAAGTTCAAGTAGACTTGAATAGTTGATCCCTTACTCTTGGTCAAGTGGCACAACTCGTAATGGACTTTAGGAATTTTCAACAAGAAAAATAAAAATTATTAAGTTGGCAACTGATGTTTCTTCCACTAGATTCGAACGTACTATGTATGCTTGGTTTTAACATTACACTTAGGGTGCGTTTGGTTCAGAGTGATTGTTGATAACCTTAATTATCTATCCAATGTTATCAATAAAAACCTTATTTGGTTCAAAATTTAAAGTATTACCGGGCCATGGTGGATGCCCGACGTGTCATGACACATCAACAAAAGAGTTATGAAATTCGGAATTGAAAAACCTTAGTTTCTTTTTATTCCTAGGTTATTGATATTTTTTTTACCAAAATTATCCTTTAATTTTTATCATTTGAGACAAAAATACATCTATCAATTTATCAAATATCAATCTAATCATATATAAATTATTAATATAATTAAAACTCTAATCGATAATCAAGGTTATAGGGAATGAAACATATCTTATGTTATTTGCTTCAATTCTAAGTAATGTAATAAAAATTTATTTATTTGAAGGTTTTAAAGTATAACATAATTTAACATTTTACTATATTACACTTGGTTCAATTATAAGAATTTATTTACTCTGAAACATATTTGCTTATGGTCGTGTCGATCGAGACGATCGTCGTCGTTGCCTGGTGAGATAGCAGCAGGCGACCATCAACAACTACAACAGTTGCGCCGATAATTGATGGTGGTGGCGACGATCGATGGTGGTGGTTGGTCATCGACGACAGCGACGGTCGACGATGCTCGATAGATGCTTGGCTGTGATGATAAATGAAGGTCGACTGGCGATCGATGGCAACCGGCGATGGCCGGGTAGCAATCGACGACGATTGACGATGATCGGCCGTCAGCTGACCGACAATTGATGACTAAGGGCTAGCCGACCGGCTACTAGCCAGCGACCGACGACGGCTGGTCGACGATAGCTGGCTTCGGCCGCAGGACCGATTGATTAGGATTTTAATTATATTAATAATTTATATATAGTTAGATTAATATTTAATAAATTGATAGAGAATTTATCTCAAAGGGTAAAAATTAAAGGATAATTTTGGAAAACAAATATCCATAATCTCGGAATCAAGGAAAACCAAGTTTCTCCAAGGTTTTTCGATTTCGGATTCCATAACTCTTTTGTTGATGTGTCATGATATGTCAAATGATCCGATAATCCTTCAAATCTTGAACTAAATAAAGTTTTTATTGATAACCTTAGATAACTAAGATTATTAACAATCACTCCTAACCAAACACACCCTTACATAGTGAAAGTAATAGGCTTGAACAGGAAAAAGGGAGGCCATAGTATCCAAGGAAGATATCTTACAATTTAATATGCAATTATACATAAGATTGTCACTTGTCCCTGACTTATATTCAATTATTGCACAATGTAATTATTATAATCAAAGCTAAATAAGGTCTGCAAACTTAAGAAAAGGATATGAGAAAGTCAAACCTGTTTTGCAAGGCTGCAAGCCCTATCAGGAGAGTTCACAATTTCATAGTAGAACACTGAGAAATTAAGAGCCAGACCAAGCCTAATAGGATGAGTTGGAGCTAGTTCAGCCAGGGCAATATCCTGTAAAATTTGGAAGAGATGGTTCGGTAAAGATTTTTGGAAATTTAAGAATTCCTGTGTATCCTTGATAAGTAGAATTATTATGTGAACCAGTAGCAGAATGTAGGCGAATCACCCACATCTACACTTTTGAGCTAAGGAGATTCATGGTGAAGAGACAATTGAGGTTCAAACCTGAGCAGATTTGTAGGCTTCCAGTGTACTCTCTGCAGCCTCCTTCCTTTCATCTCCAGTCTTATATTCCGCGAGATACCTATTCGATGTGAAAATTAAGCTCTTCTGATGAATGCATATCAGGCAAGAAGAAGAAAAACTCCATCTTTTATGCGTTGTAAAACCTGTGGTAGTCCCCCTTCATCTTCAAGTAAAACACCTTGGACTCTGCAGCAGTGGAAGAAGGTATGAGATGGGAATCAAGCAATTTCAGAATGGCGTCGCAGATCTTGTTGAGCTCAGTCTCGATCTTGCCACGGTACTCCTTGATCGAAGAAACGTGCCCCGCATTTCCGCGGCTATCTTCCTTCTGCTCGATGGAGGAGATGATGCGCCACGAGGCACGGCGAGCCCCAATCACATTTTTGTAGGCTACAGAAAGGAGATTGCGCTCCTCCACTGTGAGCTCTTCCACTTCAACTGTCTTCGCGACCTTCTCCATGAACTCAACCATTTCCTCATAACGTTCCGCCTGCTCGGCCAGCTTGGCCAAGTAAACATTGTCCTCGCGGGATGATTCGATTTCGGCCGGCGACATCCTTGCTCTATCGCACAGAATCTGCAAGTAAACAAATCCTGAACAAGAGGATTATTTTTTTTCACCTGTTTTTCTATCCCAGCACCAAATCACAATGATTGATACAATAAATAAGGAAAATATTTTTCTTTAGCTCTCGGGTCGAACAAAGAAGAACACTACTTTCCACATTGATCTGTATAAAAATGCGTCGTTTTAATTCGCAAAGGGAAAGAGAGAAAGCGTTTGCTGAAACTTCCACCAGTAATCTAACCATGAACAAAACCGAAGCATAAGATCAAAACCTGTTCATCCAAAGTATGTTTTTCAAAAAAAAAAAAAAACCTAAACCATCGATCCTTCACACAGATGATCGATAACGATAAAAGAAAATCGAGAAATAAAAATGTAGATCGCCAGAAAACACCAGGAAAACCTCTACCGAGGAGAAACCCCACGCCTCGCAACGCAAAGACCAGATCGATCCAATGGGAGAGAATGTGGACATCGAAGCAAGAGATGAGGATCGGAAATTCACCTTCGCGATCGGATGGATTCGTCGGAGGGCAACGCCGAAAACCCTGCGCGAGACTCTGTCCCAGTTCAGATTTAACTTCTCTAACGCTTTCCTAAATATAGAGACTTCCCATCCGGTCAGCGATCCAATGACACATCGACACGTGGAAGACAAGTGGAAGTGACTGAAATGCCCACAACCATCTGCCTCGCACGACGTGAAAAATACTTGTTAAATTGAAGTAATAATTAAAAGGAATTATTATGTCCTTTCTAAATTTTACTTAAATTCTATCGTACGTATATAAATTAGAAAATACTGATTATATACATTAAATTTTTAATTTCCTTAAATTTTAGCACATATTTAGGAAAATTTTGAGTGATAAGCAGCAAATTAAACTAACTCAATAAGTTTATTTAATTGAAAACATAATGGAACTTCATTTGTAAATCTATATTTCCATAAATATTTATTAAATGATATAAATATTAAGTCAAAGAAAGAAAACACGTAATGTATAAATTTTTAGTATAAAAAACAAGTGCAGTAGGCTGTCATTTTTAAATATATATATATATATGCTACTTTTCAAACAGAGTTTAAAAAATTGTCATATTTTGAAATTTGCATACACTTTTAAAATTGGAAGAAAAAAAAAAGAAGAAAATTGAATAATGATTCTGGATCGAACCGTTAATTTCACCGGTTCGGTTCATATAATCACTTTTGACTAAAATAATAACAATTTGATTCTAGATGGCTATTGGCATTCCGATGAAACTTACTGCAAAAACTACAAAGAAACACATCATAAACAAATATATGATAAACATTAAACAGAAGTTTGCCTATTTTTCTATATTTTTCATATTCATTAGTGAAGAAAATTATTTTTTAGGTTAAGTCAACAAAGAGTCAATGGTCCTCTCACTAGATGAGTTTTGAGGTGCATAAAAACATTCCTGCATGAGCTTGGGTTCTTTATAGAGATCTTTCACGAACCATTTGATGTTTCTGAAGTAAGATCATGTGCATCAATGGTTAAAAGAGACTATTATGAGAAACTGTTCGTCCTGCTTCTGAAATAGCCAGCAGTTGAGAAATTGATTTTAAGTGAGGGAGAGTTAAATAGGAGGTCTTGCCATGGACACTTTTGGCTAATCAAGGAAAAAGGATAGATAACGTATGCTCGAAGACGTCGAATACAGCGAATTCTCTTTTCGAATTTCATCAGTTTTCTGCTTCAGATAGTAAGGACTGAAGGCCAAATATTAAGAAAAGTATGCCACTGGAGAATGCAACCTGCAATTAGATTAATGAGGCATCAGTTCCGGCAAGTATAATTCAGTTTTCCGAAACTGGACCAGACCGAGCTGTTAAGCTTGTTAAACCAAGAACAGGAAGTGAAACTAGTCTAGTATATCAGATAAAAAGAATCTATGTGGGTTGGAAAACACTGATATGAAAAGTTTCGTTACCATTTTTTCTGAGATCTGTGATGCCAAGCTCTTTCCTCCCAGTACTGCTGCTGCTGTGCACAATGCTTGCCCACTGTGATCCATTTTTTAATATAATAAAATAATGTAAACACATTATATACTAGTATTCTTCTCAAAAAATGGAAAAGGAAATTAGGAGGGATAGAGGCTGTACACAATGCCCCCAAGAACAACACCCAGTGGGTTAGTATCAGAGGCCAATCCAATTGTAGCAATCTGAGAAAAACAAATCAGCTTAAGATAATGAAAACGCCCCACAAGGTAGGGAATTTATTAGCCTGACCACAACTTACCTGGCTCTTGTCACCCCATTCGCCAAAGAAAGTGATGGAAAATGCCTGCATTAGTACATTAACACGATGTTGAGTATTTTGAAGAATTTAAAATTTTTATTTAGAGCCAATACCTTTAGGAAGATCGGGGAAAAGAACTGAGTTAGAAATGGTCGCTGCTGTTTTTTTAAGTCGTCCTGCTATCGATGAACAAATTTACATTGTGTTATCGTGTTAAAGTTTTGCACAAAAGAAAATGTTTGCTTAAAAAATTGCTCAAGTGACGCACATAATATTGCATATGGTAGGAACAATGATACTTTGACGTTATTTTAACATTTGATAGAGGTGAAAAGACAACTGTTAGAATGAAAATAATAATAATTGTACCAGATAGAGAAAATTGTCCAACAATTATGTAGGAGAATCACAAATTCCAACCGTGTGCATTAGTTCAATGTCGCTATTAAGAGGTCCCTAACTGTGTCCATTAGATTGATATCATTATTAGATAACTAAGCTCTATAAGACAGGCATAAGGTGCCTAAACATTATTCTGAACAAGTTGCGACTTGCAAACATGCTCGAGTAATTGATGCCTGAGCAAGAAACTGTACCACTATCATTATCTTCGTGTTGAAATTCTAAATTGGACAAATATTGACAACCTAAGAAATTCTACTAAATTAAGCACTAAGAAAAGAAATGTTTGCTTTCAATTAATTTAGTTAAGATCAGCCACTGACAATATCTTATTTATGAAAATATTGATTGATGGTTCAAAATTTATGAGAATGCAAAATACTGCAATGATGGGCTTACAATGCTCTAACTAAAGAACCAGCCAATCCTACTCATAATAGGAAACTTCTAGCAACACTAAGTTGTAGATAAAGTGATAAGGTTCGTTACATGGATCAATGTCATTGACCAAGATCTTAAAGTGGAAAAGAAATACCCCTTAGCACAGCAATTAATTCAAGACTTATTGTTCATTGTCCTGCTGCTTCTACTTCCTTCTCAGGCTAATCTTTAGTGGTTAATAATTATTGCTGCTATATTAAAAGAACCCACTTCCATTGCAATGTAGATATTAGTTCAAACAAACTTAACAATCTTGGCACTATACCATGTCACGGGAATTAGCACTAAATAAATCCACAGCTAAATTTCATAGTTAATAGTGCTTTCCATAAAGGCTCAAAAGAACCCGCTTGCATTGCAATACTGATGTCACTAGGAACAAGCCTACTCATCTCTATACTACACAATTTGGTGGGAATTAGCACTACGTAAATTCAGCAGGCTCAAAGAACAAAATTTCAACAATGCTACGTTCTTGGTTATTCTACCCATGAACTTGCAGTTGCTAGGCACATGACAGGAAAGTGAGAATATTAGACTGTAAAGTTTGAATGCCATATGAAAACATAAGAATTTATATACAGAAAAATACACAAAAATACCTTAGGATTGTCTTTGGAGTTAACTCCTTCAGCCTTCCAATCAGCACTCTGAACATTTCAAAGAATTTAATGAAGTTCACCCATGATATTAGTGGAAGAGCAAACCTTAAAGATAATCTTGACTAACCAACTTAGCTTCTACTTCTGCCAATTCTTCAGCCTCACTAAAGGAATATTAAAAAAGTGTCAGATAGCATTAAAAACTTGATATGGGTGATAAATGAGATAGCACTGATGGAGACTGAAGGAGGGATTTAAAAAATTACCCATCTTCCGTAAAACCTTCCCATAGTGACCAAAAACCGAATCCAAAGAACAGCAAAGTTGTCACGTGGTGTGACCATTTGCGAGAAATCTGTATTAGAAAAAGTACCAATCTGACATGGAACAAGTGGCAAAAGGCTAAAGCCAGTATAAATATCTTAAATTACATGGAAAAATGTGCTTTGACTAGAAATAATTGTAAATTTCTCTTCAGGATTTGGACTCCAGGGTAAATCTGCTGATTAATTTCTTTGCTCATGTTTGTAAAGAAGGAAAAAAAAACAGAAGCAGTATAGAAAATATATTCAATGGTCAATTTGAATTGGAATCTCAATGCTTCATAAATTCAAGCTCTGAGTATATTTGTCAACCCAAATGCCATAAGAGTCCTCTGAATCATGTTAACAAAAAAGGTTAAGCAAGAATATGAAGAGAATAGAAAGAATGACACAGCCCCCAGTCTCATTCAAAGAAGAAGCCAAAATGATATTCTGCATCATAAAAATTCTTGACTTGATCATATCAAAGAAGATTAAGTTACATGATGTATTCCATTTACTAGCAGTTTATACTGGATGTAAAGCAATTTAAGATGCTAACTGCAAAAGAGGTCACAGATTATGCTGGCAGGCCATGATGGTAGATATAAGCAAAGCCAACCATCGAGCAGGTTTGAATGAATTTCCACAAGGAAAATCACGAGAACAAACAACGTAACATTTGACAGTTGGAAGAATAAATCTATTAACTAATTTATTCTGATTCCCAATTTTATAATTCCAGCCATCTCATGATACATGATCTAATTGGAGTAGATACAACAAATAAAATGCAATCAAGTTTGATCAAAATAAACTAACTAACAAAATTAAGTAGTTAGCTAATCCTACAAAAACTCAACATGATTTCTCATATCATCTAAGATGTCTCCTGAACCAATTTCTCCTTACAACAGATCTCCTAAACCAATTTAATGCACAGAAATCTAGTATTGCTTCATAACTTGGTAGATCACATTCAACTGCATTATCTCAGAGTTGAAATTCGGAGCATTAGAACAGTATTTACTCAGGGCATGTATATATCCATTTTGCTTGATGCAAAAAGATCAATGGGAAGAGAAAAAAAGAAAGAACAAGAAAAAAGTTCCAAGTGGGTGGATTGATTGATTTTAGTTGAGGAAGTTAATTTAGTATGTGAAAAAATTAATTACACAAGGCAGTCAAGAAAGTATAACAGATTTGCCCCAAAAAACAGAGAGTAAAATAATTCAATCCTGCTAACTACAATTAAAACTTCTGGTATTTCCTCTTTCCAAATTACTTCAATGTGTAAATGATTCCAAGAGTTATCTCAATCAAGTAATACTGCAAGAGAACAGACTACTGAAAAATGAATGCTTGAGCATAATTGTCAGACGATAGATCAATGAACTGAAATGAGCAAATCTTGCAGATAATGAACAGCTTACCAGATTAGGTGCAGCCCAACCAAGAGAAGCTGACAAAATAGTCATAACCTACAACATCAAGCACAATACATGTAAAGGCGAATCACTAAAATGACAAAAGAATAAAGACCTACGGAATGCAACTTACGATTAAGGATGATAAACATCCTGATAAAACAACCTTGCGGGGATGACGCATTGCCAAGATCTTATGATGAAAATATATAGAGTCAGTTCAATCAGTGTTTCGAACACCATCAGAAACCAGAATCAATTATCTCAAATTCAAAAAGAAAAAAAAATACAATTCTGCAAGAAAAGAGCTGGATTATCAGATTCAGTCACATAATGTGATTATCAATCAAATATCAATTACTTATCTCACCTCGCGACAACCAAATTGATTATCGAATAATTGGTGTCTTGTTTGCTCTCATGACAACACCAAATTGATTATTGAATAGTTGTTTGTTTGTTTGCATTCTTGTGTGTATTCCTTCAAGTCATTGTTTGCATGTGACATTGTGGCCATGGCACTCTTCCTTTCCAGAAAATCATGTATATATATATGTACTTCCATTTGTATTTCTATATATTTTTGACCTCACCTTGTTCAGCTCATAGTATATATGATTAAAGATGCCACAATCAAGCATAGCGAATCAAGCATCAAAGGATGAATATAGCCTGAGGTCGGATCCATGGTTACAAATCATAGGAGTCAACCTCACACATTATGAAATTTTCTTTGGTTACGACTGTAACCACTATTGTGCTTTTGTAAGTTTGTCCAGCACATATAGAAGTTATCCAATCTGCACAGCATTGGAGGATTTGTAACAATCACAATCCAGATATACATGAAAAGACATTCAATCGGACACTACACATCATGACCAGAAACTATTTAAAGAAAGATTAACTTCACACTGTGATTCATTTGTTATTCATAGTGGAGGAATAAAAAAAAGTATAATAAAGATGTCTTTCGGGTCTCAAACAGGGCCACAGAACAGTGCAGCAACCACTGAAACTCGAAACCAACAGATCGAGAATTTATATAGAGGATTTTTGAGGCCCACATGCTTCAAATTTTAGCGGTCATCACCGAACTTAACATACTGATGAGTTCTTCAACTTCGTTCCAAGATAAATAAAAGAGAGGGGAAACAACTCTACTATTACATGTTTAACGTAGATCCTCTTTCTTTTTTTTCCTTCCTAATTTCCACAAGCACCGTTCTGGACTAAAATCTCAGCTTCAATCAAGGCGATCCAAAACATCGTATCCCTAAGTATAAGATCTTATAGCAACACCAAGAGAAGATAAGGAAACAGAGCATGAAAACTCACCGCTGCAGCGAAGAATGTCTTGTCGCCGATCTCCGATAGCACGGTCATAGCTAGCGATTTGGTGAGACCCTGCATGAAACAAAGCGCGAAAGCATAGATCAACGACAATATCAACACCATCTCAGATCTTGATTGAACTAACAAACCCACCTCGACAAGAGACAACCCCATCTCCGCCTTCCTCGAATCCAACTGAACCCCAAGATCTCCCGGCGTCAAATCTCTAGAAATTGAATCGGAAGAAGGAAGGCGACTGGACTCGACGATGGAGTCCACGAATCGCCAAATCGCGAGCTCCGCCCGATTTGCCGGCTAATTATAGAGATTAGAGAACCCTAAATTTTCGACAAATAAATAAATAATATTGATTATTTTTTATTCGTCACGTGCTTAAATTTTCTCTGCCTTCAATTTCACAAAATTTAGAAGGAAAAAAAAAAAAGGAGAAAAATATGACATGATTAAATTCCCTTATGTACATTCAAGTAAATACAATATTGGTCCCCCACGAGATGGGCGGTTGGTTAGAACAGTGTGAGTTGCTCCAAGATGGCAAGGGTCAAGACCGGAGGAGGTCTAAAATCCTCC